>QEPC01013554.1:76483-93850 GCA_003113815.1 Sphenodon punctatus
CTGGTGGCACACTGGCACATGCCTTGGGCCAGCCCTGAGGAGGGAAGGGGAGTGGGGGCAGGCTTGGAGGACAGGAGGGAAGGGGAGTGGGGGAAGGCTGGGGGGATGGGGGCAAGCTGGGAGGAGGGTGGGGGCAGGCTGGGGGGCAAGGGGAAGGGGGCAGACTGAGGGTGGGACAGGAGGGAAGGGGGATGGGGCACACTGCCAAATGGGGGGGTGGGAGGTAAAGGGGCACAGGGGCAGGCAGGGGGGGCACACGTCACTAACCTGAGACTGAGCCTGGGGGTCCCCAGTGTGCGGCAGCGGCATTGCTCCTCCAGGGACTCGCGTGCTGCCTCCCTGCACCTGCAAACCCAGTCCCTGCAGAGTCCGCCCTGGGACTGGGTTTGCAGGCGCACAGGGAGGTGAGTCCCTGGATCAATGCTGCCGTGGAGAGTCTGTGGGCAGTTGTTTTTTTCTTAATTGTCCACGCCATGTCCTAGCCCCACTGGGGAGGGAGAGGAGGCGAGCTGCAGCGCTGCACTGCTTTCCCTCCCTGGGGGCCAGGATGTGGCGCCCGCAATATAAAAGGGAAAAAAAAGTTTCACTTCTCCCCCTCTGCAGCTCCTAGAGTGGCGAGGTGAGCTGCAAGCAGCAACTGCAAGGATGGTCAGCGGCAATGGGTGGGCACCCTCGCTGCGGGGCCATGATGCTCTGGCCAGCCATGGGCCCCCACAGGCACAGGCCCGTGTGCAACTGAGCCCCCCCACACCCTGCTGGAAAGTCTTGAAAAAGTCTCAAAAAGTCCTGGAAAGTGATGAAAATGACAAAAAAGTGGTGGAAGCATGAAATCACTAGAAACTGTTGAAGTACCGCTGGACAGTCACAAACACTCCTGAAAGGTCAGTATTTCTCTTCAGAATGTAAAACTTGCTGTTGTCTCAGTCCTATTAGGGCAACTCCCTTGTTCCCAGTTCCTATTTAGGGAGGTATGGGAAGGGAGGGGAAAAAATTCCTCAAACTATCATGGCCTGTTGCCTAGTAAAAGGCTTGTTCATACACAACACTAGGATACAACACCTAGAAGGTGTTCAGCTACTATAGAGTATTGTGTAACCTTATTGGAGCATTCCGACATGATACGAGGGGTACTGAGTGAAATGACTCATTTCATTTTGAGCTGAAATGAGTATCTGCTGTTATCTGGTATTCAGCTTGATATCGTGGTATCTGCTGATATCCAGCATCTGGGTCAGGTACCGAATGGTATCCAGTTAGCATCCAGCAGATATCTGGTTTACTGCCTTACCATTTACTGCAATACTGTTTAATTACGGTTTGCCCATTTTTAAAAACTCCCTCTTTGTTTGGTTATATGGTACTGGATAGTTACTGGATAACCACCAAAATATCCAAAATAGCCAATATTAACCACAAATAATAAATTTACTATTAACACTGAACTGAGTAGTTAATCTATTACCTGCGATTAATATCTGAATTTTTTGATAGCCCTGTGAGTACCCAACTGATAATCGTAACAGAAAAAAAGTACATACCTGCACCCTTTTCTAGCAGCTGGCTTATAAAATTGGTGGCTTTCAGTTCTATTTGATATCTGTTTCAGCACTTGTATTGGGGGGGGGGGGAGTTATTTATTAATTATTTATTACTACTACTACACTAGCAATGTGTCAGGTGCTGAACAGTCACGATTATAGAGCCAAGTCCCCAACAAAGCAGTTTACAATCTAGAATGGAAAAGGAGGATATTTTTAGACAAGCACCTTCCCACCCATCTTGCATGTTGGAGGGCTGCAGAGAGTGCCAATGTGGCCCTGCAGCATGCATGATGGGTGGGAAAGTGCTTGTCTGAAAACACCTGGAGAGTGGAGACAAGGGCAGAGGCACACAGGGAGGGACAGGAATACATTCATGAAGCTATGAAGTTGCCTACTATAAAGTAACTACTGTAGAGTATGATAGAGTATTCATTCATAAAACTGTGAAGTTGAAGGTGCACAGGCAGGAAAGATTCAGAATTACATCTCCCATGAGGCACTGTAGTGGTGGGAAGGCTGTCTCAAAACAAAACATTGACTCCAACTTAAATGTTTCATTTGGACTTTCTGCCAAAAATCAGTCTTTTCCTATAGTCAAGTTTTCCAGTGGGATAAAGTATCAGATAAAACCATCTTGTCACTCACCACTGCCAGTACCATGCTGGCACCAAACCACATGTAGTACCTGCCTCCACAGAGGAGGCATCCTCTGATCACGCTAGCACCAGACCACAGGTAGCATCAGCCCCATTACACCAGAGAGTGCTACAGCATTGGCCAATCGGGGTCAGTGCTGGGGACCACAAAATGGAATAGGAAATACCCAGCACTTCCTCTTTCCCCCTACGTAAACAGTAGGCTGCAAGTTGTCTACGGCTTACCAACTGGTCACTTCCCAGTACAGCTTCCTTCTGCCTCTAGATCCATACCTAACCTTCTCTATTCCATGTCAAATTCCTCATGCCAACTCTACTTCTCCCTTTGCTTTGACTTCATCTGGATTGCTGTGCTCGTGCTAACTGACCACCTGGCTTGACCCTATGCTCTGTCTCGACCATGCCTCCACCCAATCCCTCGCAGCTGATGCTCAAGCTAATTGTCCATCCAGCTTGCTGATCGGGTCTGCAGCCTGACACATCACCAGAAAATAAACAAATGAACAAATGGAATCAGTGTCTTGACTGCCCTTCACCATGTGCAGTAATTTAAACTGGGGAGAGTGTGGAAAACACTTTAATCTTTATTCATTAGAGTTTCGATATATACCCACTTCCAATTGGCATAAGTAACAGTGCAAGGCAGGTTTTAGGCCCAAAAAGGTCAGTGACCTAAAGACATTTTTCTCTGTCCCATGATCAGCATGGAATAAGGGGTCCTGGAAAGGAAAGGTAATTCAGAGGTGAATAGCTGCTCTGAGATACACTCTCGGCACTTCTCAATGCAGCACAAGCACATATGACCTTGTGGCCAGATGGCTGCATTCCTCTGTCATGTAGAGAGACATGCAGGGTTGAGAGAGCGGTTCAAACCTTCAGGCATTGACTGAATTTGAGGGCAGGTAGCAAGCACCAATGAGTGTCGGAGGGTGGCAAAAAGGTCCTTACTGGTGCTGTGCTCAGCTGGCAAGTGGAAGATGATGCAGACATCTGGGCATTTGTTCCCATTGTGCAGGGCTACATACAGGGCTGCAGAGAAAAACTGGAGCAGAGAGAAATTCTTGTCCCTCTGATAGGAGCAGATGCAGCAAGAAATGGAGCATATTGGAGGGGGGAAAGAAATATGGGGTCCAGCTGGACAACTTGTATTCCAACACCCACCAGTCTCTGCCATGTGCCGATTTGCTGCCTCCTCAACCCCCTCATGTTCCCTTAGTATTTTCAACTCAATTTCACATCAACCATAGCTCCTCTCTTCATCCATTAATTCATACTGACCCTAGCTTCCCTGCTCATCCCTTCATGTAGCTACATTCCCTCAATGAACTACCCTACAAATTAAATATTTATGAGTGGGCCTTACCCCAGCAGAGATCTCTGAGGATTGAGCTGCCCAACTCTAGGTCCTTTGGTGTAAGGGCTGCCTATTTCACTTTGTACAATGCCATATAGAATGCAGACTCATTCTTGGTTGGCCATTAGGTACTCCTTCAACAAACATGAATACTAATGCTAATACTCATAGCTTGCACAATGCTAGCATGCAAAGGACACTCAAGAAGCTCTAGACCGGGATAAAAATACTGAATGAGGTTTGGTGGGATCTCTACACCCTGGTCTTGAGCTTGCTTTCTCTTCTTTCTGATCCCCTTGCGTCTACAGTGGCTGGTTGTGGTCCTGTTTGGCTGTGGACCAAATTCAGCCCTGGCATATGCAGGTGCCAATCCCACTGAAGTGATGGGATTCCAGCATGGTGTGAATGCGAGTTCTGGTTAGAAAGGGATTGGAAGATGAAGGTTGTACGATCATTGTGGCCTCTTTACTGCAGTGTGTATCCATGCAGGGTTTGTCTTCATCCAGCAAACATATACACTTTGGGCTTTTGTTATTCGGTACAAACATTAATTGTTAATGTCTTGTTTTCAAATCCAAGTCTTGTGGATGAACGTGGGCAGCTAGTCACTCTAATTATCCAGCAGACAGCTGCTGTGATACACGATGCTGTGCTGAAAATCAACACACCAGTGCCTCAATTGTCTCTCGCTTAATATATTTCAGGTTATAATATGTCCAATTTAACTTCCCCAAAGTTGCACAAGATAAGAAATAGCACTCTCTTCCATAGCTGCATTCAGTAACCATGGTAACTAAATCCAACATGAAGTAAAAGCAAGTTCTTTTCCATGAAGAGGAGAGTATCAGTGAAGGTAAGAAGCAGGAGGTAAATAATAATAAGGTAAGAAAAAGAAAAGAAAAGAAAAAAAGCCACACACAAAAACAAAAATCAAGGCAGAGAGATGCTGGGGTTTATATATAATACAATATACTACATTATGCATTCACAACCATTATGCAGGGCTAGGCTACAGCATTGTTCGCTGGAGTCTTGGGACCCTTTACAATTTTAAATGCTAACTAAAGGCAGCATCAAACATACATTTATTTTGTTTAGCCGAAGAGACAAGAGCAGATTTATTGTTTTTTCTCCCCCAGTTTCAGTTAGAAGCTGATTCTGTAGTCACGCTGCATAATTATAGGGCGTTGGAGATCCAATCATTTCTCTCTGGTATTTGGGACAAATAAGGGAATAAACAGATGCAGACCTGGAGGACTTAATAAATCTTACGTTCCAAAGTTGTGGGCGCAATTCCCTGATTTGCAGTTGGCATGTTCTGCTGGGAGGGAAGGCAGGATTTGCATAATGGACCAACTGTAGGCAAGCCTTATACCCTAATGTGCCTTTTTGCTTTTCTTGTGTGCATGCCCTGTGTTTCTTGCCATTGTAGAACAGTTTCTGTGTGCAGAACAAACAATGGCTTGTGGCAGAATCATCCACATTAAGAGTTAAGAGGGCACTGCGTTCACCACTTGTACTGCACCCACAAACATGCATACACACATGCAGACACACATGTGCACAGCTGGTGCATCAAGTCCACTGCCTATCCTGTTGAACAGCTTTCTTTCTTTCTCCCCTGTGTGCCTGTCATGTCCACCTGTTGTCTCTTAAGCTCTTTGTGGCAAGGACTGCCTTTTTGTTATGTGTTTAGAGAGCACAGAACAGTGATTCCCAAATGACTGAGTAATCTGAGCAGCAGAGACAGGGCTCTGTTGGGAGTCTTAAGGGGGGGGGGGGGCACAATGATTCTGTCATGTTGGGGCGGGGAGGTTTTTAGCCCCTTTGCCTCCCTCCCATCCCGAATGGCCAGTGGGGGGAGGGTCTTGCATGAAGCATCCACCCAGGATCTCCCATTGTATAACCAGCAAATGCGCTGGGCAGCGGCTCTGCCTCGCAGCCCTTTCTCTCCAACAGCAACACAGAAAAGCAGTTCACTGTCCTCTTTTCTCTTGGCAGACAGCAGGCGCCAGCTGACTCCAGGCTCCCGACCTCAGCAGACTGCTTGTGGAATTAGGTGCCAGCAAAATTACTTGGGAACGAGTGGCTATGGGAGAGAAAAGGACTTGGGGCAAGGAATCGCCGGTTAGCCTTGTGGAATCCCCAAGGCCCAAATGCCCCAAGTTTGATTCGACCCGAAGGATTGGGTCTCCCCCATTGCTATTATCAAATAGATTTCAGAGCCTGCACTAATTGGACGAACAGGTGGATCAGGCTGTAAAAGATAATTGCCACCACTTAGATGCAAATAGGGCCCCGCCAAGATGTAAGAAGAATCAGGCGGATGGCAACTTCACCAGTTTGCCTCCCGACTTATCAGTGGCTGAGGCACTGAGGATGCAGTGTCATTTGATAAGCAAAACTGTTGGTCTTTTATTTGCGAGTGTGTCCGATGCTAATCAATCCCTGCTGTGGGTCAGAGAGCAATTGACTGAAGTTTTACATACACTGGACTCCCTCCAGCCTAGTGTAGAGGCAAAAGAAGGGTCTGTGGTAAATGCCCCCTCTGATGGTTTAAATAAACAGCCAATTGGGAGGGAGAGGACGGCTATGCTGGCAGCAAGCCGTAGGCATGCGGTCCCAGCTGGTTGGAGTCAATTTCTGCCTAATGCTTTGTGGATTAAGGCTTGGCCCTTGGCTAATGGGGTAATACCCCAGTGGGATGAGGTAGCTGATGTTGTTTCCAACCTCTCCCTACTATTGTGTACTAAAGTTGAGCCCGGTGAGGTAGTGGGCGTGACCCAGCTGAGAAGTTCTAGCAAATTCACATGTTGCAGGTTATTGTTTATATCACCATTACTTTCCATAAAAATGTTTAAAGCTAGAAAGAGCTTGCTTGGTAAAGGTGTTTCTATAGACAGAGCCTATAAGACAGAGGGAAGGGCCGACTCTGTTACCAATACATCACCTCTTATACAGCTGTCCTCACCAAACAGGGTGAGTTTGGGTGTTCGATATCAGGGGGAGATGTTGGGGGTGATACCTAGGTTAGCCCCCACTCTGACTACCCTTATTGATTCTGAGGACATGGATATGTATGTGGCTCCCCTTTCATCGGAGATAAGTCAGCAGGTGGAGGAATGGCCCCAGGCAGGAAACATAGCAAAGCGCAAGCCTCCGCCATGCGGGGGGGGGGGGGCATTTTGCAAAAGATGGTGCCAAAGGAACGGCAGGTCGGGACCATAGAGACCGAGGGGGTTGTAGAGTTAGTCCACCCCCAGCCGACTGTGGAGATGCCGAATAGTAGTGTTATAGAACAGGACCAGGCTTGCCAGGCAGATGTTAGTCAGGGTGTTTGTGAGGGGCCTTTAGGAAATATATCTGTTCACTCCAAAATGCAAGTAAGTCAAAATCCTCTTAATGAACTGGGAGCCTTTTTATTTGATAGGTCTGGGAATATCAAAGTGACCTCAGCTCATTCTGCTTTTTACAATCTTTCTATTATCGAACAGGATAGCGTGATCCAAAAATTGGATTCTTTTCGTAGGGATATTGTTATGGGATCCATGGAGTATAGTGCTTCGGTAATATTGGGGGATAGACTGCAATACAAGTTGGAGCACAAGGCTGCTGATCTAACCACAGTTAGATATCTGGCCCCATCAGAGATGGGGGAATCGGCAGATATATCAACTCCAGAAGGGGAAAGAGAGCCAGAGTCAATTGGCAGTAGGGAATGTTTCTCCACAGAAATTAGCAGCTTTCCCAGTCTTGCAAGTAACATTGCCCTGTATTCCATAGGTCAATCTCAGATTCTAGCTGAACAAGGTCAAGATTGACGTAATGTGGGTGGGGTCACTTTGCAGTTAGGGAATGAACCCCACCTAGTACAAGAGCAGAAAGTAACTAAGGTGAAAGCTAGAGCCTCGGTAGACGGAAATATTAAACTTGCTTCTTGGAACATTGCAGGGATAGGAGCAAGGTTGGGGGATGCGGACTGGATCGATTATATAAATCAGTTCGATCTTCTTTGTTTGCAAGAGACCTGGCTGTTGCCAACTTCAAGGACAATACCCATCGATAGAGTGGGGAAATTTCAAGTGATTTTACATGGGGGACAGAAGATAGGGAAAAAGGGCCGTGTGTCAGGAGGATTGGCATTTCTGGTGACGGACTCCCAGACCTGATCCCTTCAAGTGCTGCCCTCACCTAGATCAGAGCTCCAAGTCAGTCTTCTGCAACTTCCAAATAAGGCCCAGTATGTTCTTGTCAATATCTATATCCCAACCTCCTCTTCCATTTATTATAAGGAGGATGTTTGGTCCTCACTGGAAGAGCAGATTAATGCGTTAGAGGAGGCATTTCCGAGGGCTGGGCTAGTGTTGGTGGGAGACTGGAATGCGAGGATTGGCAACACTATGGAGGAGATAGGATGGGAGGAAGGAGATCTCCCCTTTTGCCTTACTCAAGCCTACAGTTGGAAATCCCATGATAAATACAGCAATGAGTCTGGGCAGAAGTTTTTGGCCCTAACCCAAGCTTTAGATCTTGCCCCATTGAATGGTAGCTGTTTGGGGGCTCCTGATGGGGATTTTACTTTTGAGAACTCGCTGGGGCAAAGTGTTGTGGATTACATTCTTGTTAACTCAGTTGCTTGGGGGAACAGAACTAGGTTTGCTCTGACAGTGAGAGTGAAAAGTGAGCATGGGGCTCTGGAAGTGCAAATTTGGATATATGATCCTCTCTCTCTGCCAGATAAGCCAATCGATGATGTTAGGGAGGTCCTGGCTGTAAAAAAATGGAGTCAAGTTATGCTTTCCCATACGATGCAGGACCTCTGCTATGCAGGCAGCCTTTGTGAGATAGGTGAATCTCTGCTCCAGGAAGTCAACCCGAAGCTTATTATTTTTAAATTTGAAGATATAATGGAGTATCTGTATGAAAACCTACGCATGGTTCCCTATAGGCCTCCCTCTGGATTTAAAACTGGGTGGTTTGATAGGGAATGTAAATCACAGACATTACAACTACTGGCAGCAAAAAGAAGAGTGGGTAATATCCCAATTGGATTTCTCACGTGTGCGGCTCCAGAGCCTAAAACAGGACTATAAAAAGCTCCTTCGAGCTAAGAGATCCCTTTACTACTCCAAAAAATGGGCAGAACTAATATCAGCGGCACGAATTGGGGACAATAAAGCTTTCTGGAAATTTTTGAATAGGATAATACAGATCCCGCGGGATGCAGGTCCCTCTTGGTTTCCAATTCCAGCTGGGAGCAATTTTTTGGCGATCTGTATAAGTCGGCAGACGGGGCCTTTCTGGACATTTCAAGTGGCAGCCCAGAGATGGCCCAGCTCTTCATTGAGCTCGAGCCCTGCGAAATAGTTAGGATGATTATGGCCCTAAAGGATAATAAGGCTCCTGGGTTGGATGGGCTTTCAGCCGAAGTCCTGAAGGCAGCCCCGCAGGGGTGGGCGCCAATTCTCTGTCAGGTTTTCAATAAGATTTTTCAGGGTGGGCCGGTCCCGCAGAGATGGGGAATAAGTTAGATTGTTCCTATCTTTAAGAAGGGGAATAGAAAGGACCCAAGCTGCTACAGGCCTATAAGTCTTTTGCCTGTAGTGGGAAAGCTTTTTTCATCAATTGTGTGCCAGTATCTTCGGGAGTGGGCTGAAAGTAAGGGACTAATACCTAAAGAACAGTTTGGTTTTAGGGCTAATAGGTCTACAACTGATTGTGCCTTTATTGTGCCACATTTGTTTTCAAAATACACCAGAATTAGATCTGGTAAGTTATATATGGCCTTTGTAGATTAAACCAAGGCTTTCAATTCCGTACCTTGGGAGAGGTTATGGACTAAACTGAAAGGGTATGGTTTAATCCCACTCTCTTGGCAATTCATGAAAACAATGTGGCCAGAGTAAGGGGTCGAACTCCGACCTCCCTGAGTGCTGCAATCTCTATAAATAGAGGTGTACGCCAGGGTAGTCCCTTGGTGCCCCTCCTTTTTAACCTGTATGTGGCAGATTTGGTAGCTGCAGTTAAGAGAAGCAACCCGCATCTGCCTAAAATTCAGGATTATCAACTGCATGCACTCCAGTATGCAGACGACCTGGTTCTTTTTGCCCAAACCAAAAAAGGGCTTAGATCAGCAATTATGGGTTTAATAGCGTACTGTACTGTTAACGGCCTGGAGATAAATGCAGACAAGTTCAAGATCATGATAGCTGGGAGTAAATTTCATCCCATAAGTGGGTAGTGTGGGACTATACTAGTAGGAAGGGGGACACTAGTCATCAAACTGATCGTTATCAGTTTGACAGATCACGTGGGGCCCTACGTCAGCGGAGGTCCCGCCTTTGTGGGACCGGAATTCCCGCCTTGGGAGGGAAGTGATGTGGGTACGTGGAAGTGACGCAGAAGGGTGTAAAGCTTCCAGGTCAGGGAGGAGGGACCTTTGGTTCCCGCCCCTCTGAACCCGGAAGCTCCTTACGCTTGACTTTGGGGTAAGGACTGCCTTGTGGGTCTGGGTGGCTGGAACCAAAGGTTCCAGCCTCCCTGAACCCACAAGGTCCTTTGAAGAGGATCGTGTAATGCATCTATGAACTCAGGAGAGTGAGACGGACCAGTAGGTATGGGTTTTGTGGGGATCGGAACAACTTTATGATGTGGGGTTCAGGGTAGGGTGAACTGCAGCGATTGGGTCATGTAACCCCTCTACGCACTCAGCAGAGTGAGGTGAGCCAATCAGCATAGGCTTCCTCATCCTAGGCCACTCTAGGGTACAATCGGGTGGGGTTTCTGGGGTAGGATGAGTCGCCGAAAGAGGGTCATGTGAGGGTTCAAACGACTCAGGAGTGTGAGCTGAACCAATCGGCGAAGGTTTCATTGTTCTAACCTGCCTCGTTGCAGAGATCTGACCCATTGGAAAGGTTTGTGGTGCTGTAGTCCCGCCCCCTAGGGATATGAGAGAGGGGGGCCGCCATTGTCTGATACAGAGAGCAGAGAGCCGATCGCTTCCACTTACATGGAAAAACTGCAATGGCTTACCATACTAATACTACACCTGTGAGGCCTATGGAGTTGATTAAGCCACCAGAGGTAGTGAGACAGTTATACAGAAAACGCTATATTTCCAGTTCGGAGGATGATGGTGAGAGCGGGCCTCTGGCTAAGGTTCTTTTTAGCACCCTGCTTCATAATGAAGAAACCCTTATGGGAATGTCGACTTCCACTGAGACCCCGGACACCCTAGAATTGGTAGAAGAAGGCATACCCTCCACTCAAAATTCTGAGGTAAGAAAGATTTTTAGACGGAGGCTTCTCTCCGTCTAGAGATGTGTGACACAAAACATTGCTTTGTAAAAAGACTGATGGCTCATTAGTGCTTTTAAATCTTGTTCCAGGAAATGATTGAAGGTCCTACAGGGCTCGCCCTGAAGAGGCTAAACCCCAAGCTGAAGGTTCGGCCTGTTTCTGTCCTGAGAGGAAAGATGAAAACCAGGAGCCTTATATTATTCTGCAAAAGCAGCTTGGGTTGGAAATCTGTGAATCTGATTATGTCGCCCCTTCAAAACAAAAATCAACCATGAGGTCTATAGTGACAGCGTAAGTCTATGGAATTCTAAAACATTGTATGAGGGAGAAGCTGTATGCAGACTGTGAAGGCTGTGTTTTTAATGCTCCTGCCCAAATGGCTCACGATTGTCTGACATGGACTTCTGAGGACAGGAATAGAAAACTTAAAGTCATTTGTGATAACCTGTGCTTGCAAACCATCTTTCACGTTCAGATGATGTTGGGGTACGCATTACGTTGTTTATGTATCAGTCAGGACAGTTTTAATCTTACACTTATGCTGTTCTGTAAAGTGGATTCGTCTCCTGATCCTGAAAGCATGTTGGAAGGAATGATCATGCCGGTTGATACCAGTGTGTTAGATTTTGTAGAAATCATGGTTAGAAAAAGACACTTTAAATCCTTTTTTAAAAAGAAGAGTGTACAAGAAAATTGAGCAATGATGCATACCTAGAGAGGTTGTACTGTATTACACAGATCTGTAAAATAAACTTATTTAAAACTGGCTTTTATGTTTTTTCTGAAATACTACAAAATGTAACAAAAATGGTCAAACATGTTTTAGATGCAAACCCCAAAACATAGTTTGGTTAGCCCCTTTTAGATTTTGTAGAGTTATGTGAAAAGAGAGAGCTTTTTTAGGTCATTTGAAAAGAAAATACAAATGCCTTGAAATGGAGCTGGTTGTAGGCATGGGTCTTTCAGACTAGCTTTGATTAAGTAGACAATAGACATTTTGCTGTGAGGTTTATGGGCTAATCTTCTTCTACACCAACGATCTCCAGGAAAACTCTTCAGCTTCTACCCAGTGAACTCAAGGAAACATCAGCATCAGGGCCCTGCCTTCTGCCCCAACTCCCCATGACAGGTAAGATACTCTGCGGGTCTCTTTAAGGGAAGGGGGTGGGGAGCTAGCACTAAGCTCAGTGGGTTTGGGGAAGGTAGCCTGCGTCTGAGATGGTTCACCCCATGGGGTAGTTCCATTACGGAGTTGCAGCTTTATGAGTTGTCGCTCAGGGGGGTTTCCATTTAGTTTGCTGGCCCTTTAAGAGTTCAACCCCATAGAGGCTTTATGCTGTTGGGGCTAGTTCCATCTCTGCTGACAGGAAGAGTATATTGGGGTCTGTAAGGGTACAGCTTATTTTTTTAAAAAAATACTCATTCAAAGGATTAGTCCTATTTCAAGGACCCCCCTTCTGCCGTGTGTGTGTGTGTGTGTGTGACCAAACAAAAAACTATAAAAGGTGACCATTGACTGTATTGTGTACTCTATCCTATTAACAAAGTAAGCTATAACCTTGGGGTGTTCTTAAGCCACCCCACCATAAGGGGTTCGAGAACCCTGGGGATAAAGGAAGCAGCTATGCAGTGCTATCTTTCCTGGGCATCAACCCTGGGAACAGTAATGTGTGTGTGTGTGTGTGTGTGTGTGAGCAAAAAAACCAACTATAAAGGGTCACAATTGAAAGTATTGTGTACTCTAACCTATTAACAAAGTAAGCTATAATCTTGGGGTGTTGTTAAGCCGCCCCACCATAAGAGGTAAAAGTAGCAGCTATGCAGTGCTGTCTTTCCTGGGCATCAACCCTGTGAACAGTAATATGTATGAATGTGTATGTCACTACCCTGCCCACCCTAAGGTCTAGGAAGATTACTTCCAAAACGCTGTCTGCACAAACACTACACAATCACATAGTCACATAAACACCATAATAGCAAAAGAGATTTAAAGAAAATAAATGAGCCTTCTGAGTGAGTATTTAACATGCTGCTGTATGGGAGGGTATTCTTTTGGCAGGGGGGTGTACAACTAGTTTGAGGTTGTGGGTTTTTTCCATTAAAAAGAGGGTTGATTGTATGACTATCGCAAAATAAATGGGGAAATATTTTTGCTTTTAAAAACTTTCGTCTTGCAAGCTTTGTCCTAAACAGCTCTACTTCAGAAATGTTAGGGTGCCTGTTTTAGGTACACCTTGTTTTAAATGCTCATTCAAAGGACTAGGCCTATTTCAAGGACCCCTTCTGCCATGTGTGTGTGTGTGTGAGCAAAAAAAACAACTATAAAAGGTCACAATTGACAGTATTGTGTACTCTATCCTATTAACAAAGTAAGCTATAGTCTTGGGGTGTTGTTAAGCCAACCCACCATAAGGGGTTCGAGAACCCTGGGGATATAGAAAGCAGCTATGCAGTGCTGTCTTTTCTGGGCATCAACCCTGGGAACAGTAATATGTATGAATGTGTATGTCACTACCCTGCCCACCCTAAGGTCTAGGAAGATTAGTTCCAAAACGCTGTCTGCACAAACACTACACAATCACATAAACACCACATTAGCAAAAGAGATTTAAAGAAAATAATGAGCCTTCTGAGTGTGCATTTAATACGCTTGATAAGAAACTTTGCAGGGGTGGTAAAATTTGCTGTAACGGGGTCTAGGAATGTGAGTTAGCTGGTTCTTATTTTCAAGGCTTGTCCTGGAATAAATTGGCCAGACCTGTTTATCATTCTCATTTTTTCCCCCTCGTCTGCATGGTTAGCAAATACCAAGACCGCTAACTAGAACAAGGGAGAGAGATATGACTGAACAGACATCTCCACGAGTGCAAGAGGGTATGTGTTTTATTCTAGTCTTTTGGGGGAGAGGGCCATCTGGGGAGTGAATGGAAAATTAGTGAGACCCCTCTTTGATACAAAACAAAGGGAGCTGGAAACCACCTTATGGTGGTCCTATGATTCAAAAAAATTGAATGCAGATATACCCATTGATTTGAAATAGGCTCCTACTGTTTACCTCTTTTCCTGAACTTGTATAACAATTACCTTTTACACTCTACTTGCTAAATTTTGGAATACTTATGTTTTATATATTTGCTTCTATTATGTCAAAATTTGAATTCTGCTTGAAAAGGGAGTTTAAAATCATGTACCAAGAAACATGTACCCAGTTTCATTGAATTTCATGGGGCTGTAGGTGTGTTATCTCTCTGGGTACTATTTCTAAATTAATCCATTAAATTCTCAAAGGCCTGCACAAGATGCATGTTCCACTAGGTTGGACTTTTTCGAGGGGCTTAAATACCTGCAGTTCGTATTGACTTCCATGGAGAACCCACAGCTTCGGTACTGGAATCTAACCCATTGTCTTTCTTACTGTGCCAACCCATTGTTTTTCTTACCCAAGGTTGTGTTTTGTCCTGCATCCAGATAGGCGTAACTATTTAAATCAAACATTTAATGTCAACTAACATAAATCCCAATTCCAAATTCATGTACTTCAGATTCTATGACAGTTACACCAAAGTCTGCTGCTATGAACAATCCCCTTGCAAATCAAAATGTAGTCAAGTGGATAGTAACTTCAAAACAGATTCAACTAAATAATGAAGGGTTCTGAACCTTGTCACTCACTAACTATATTGACTGCATACAAAACGATCATCTACATTGACTGCAGTGGAAGGTAGATCAAATTTTTAGTGTTCTCTTTGACAGGTTATTTCTGCTTAGAGAGAAGAACTTGGAGAAGCAAAATCCTGTCTCTTCCACAGCTGGGAGTGTATCAGCAGTATTCCACATGAAATTAAAAATTAAACCCTTTGGCAATTATATGATGTATTGTTACAAGAACATCTCCGAGTCCTATAACAATCACAATGATGTAAGAGTCCTCTTCTTTCTGTTGTGTCATTAGTATTCTACTACAGTCACGGCATGTGTACTATAGCTAATGTATAAATGTTAATTGTGTGATGTTGCTAATATTATAGGGTGCTTGGCTTGGCCTTGGTTGATCTGGAACTACAGCTGCTGCAGCTGGTGTGCAGGGAGGCTCAGACTGATGTGCTACCGCTGAGGGACCTAGTAATAGCGAGGCTACTCTGCCCCATGCCATATCTGCAATTAAAACAGAGAGATGATTAATTGATCTTTTAAGCACACACACACACACACACACACACACACACACTTTCATTTTATTTTTACTCACCAGCATGCATATCTTTGCCTTTGTTTTTTAGAACATCCGACAATCTTTTAGGCGGCGATGGTTTTGCAGGATTGCAGCATCTGCAAAAACACAAAGGTGGTCAATACCCCTGTCCCACATTGCATAGAAAAAAAAATCTGCCTAACAGGAGAAAAAAAGAGGCCTACCATCACCGTAGCTATCTCTGAACAGCTCTCTGAAGGTTGGGTTGATAGTTCCTCCAGAACATAGCTGTTGATCTGGAAAAAAAGAGGGGTCTCACTAATTTTCCATTCACTCCCCAGACGGCCCTCTCCCCCAAAAGACTAGAATAAAACACATACCCTCTTGCACTCGTGGAGATGTCTGTTCAGTCATATCTCTCTCCCTTGTTCTAGTTAGCGGTCTTGGTATTTGCTAACCATGCAGACGAGGGGGAAAAATGAGAATGATAAACAGGTCTGGCCAATTTATTCCAGGACAGGCCTTAAAAAGAAGAACCAGCTAACTTGCACTCCTAGACCCCGTTACAGCAAATTTTACCACCCCTGCAAAGTTTCTTATCAAATGTATTAAATGCACACTCAGAAGGTTCATTATTTTCTTTAAATCTCTTTTGCTAATGTGGTGTTTATGTGACAAAGTGATTGTGCAGACAGCCTTTTGGAACTAATCTTCCTAGACCTTAGGGTGGGCAGGGTAGTGACATACACATTCATACATATTACTGTTCCCAGGGTTGATGCCCAGAAAAGACAGCACTGCATAGCTGCTTTCTTTATCCCCAGGGTTCTCAAACCCCTTATGGTGGGGTGGCTTAACACCACAAGTTTATAGTTGGGATAGAGTACACAATACTGTCAATTGTGACCCTTTATAGTTGGTTTTTTTGCCACACACACACACACACACACACACACACACACACACACACACACACACCAGAAGGGGTCCTTGAAATAGGCCTAGTCCTTTGAATGAACCTTTTAAAACAAGGTGTACCTAAAATAGGCACCCTAACATTTCTTAAGTAGAGCTGTTTAGGACAAAGCTTGCAAGATGAAAGTTTTTAAAAGCAAAAATATTTCCCCATTTATTTTGCGAAAGTCATAGAATCAACCCTCTTTTTAATAGAAAAAACCCCCACAACCTGTAACTAGTTGTACACACACACCCCCACAAGAAGAATATCCTCCCATACAGCAGTATGTTATATACTCACTCAGAAGGCTCATTTTCTTTAAATCTCTTTTGCTAATGTGGTGTTTATGCGACAATGTGATTGTGTAGTGTTTGTGCAGACAGCGTTTTGGAAGTAATCTTCCTAGACCTTAGGGTGGGCAGGGTAGTGGCATACACATTCATACATATTACTGTTCCCAGGGTTGATGCCCAGAAAAGACAGCACTGTGTAGCTGCTTTCTATATCCCCAGGGTTCTCGAACCCCTTATGGTGGGGCGGCTTAACAACACCCTAAGATCATAACATACTTTGTTAATAGGATAGAGTACTCAATACTTTCAATTGTGACCCTTTATAGTTGGGTTTTTTTGCTATCTCTCTCACACACACACACACACACACACCTGTTCCCAGGGTTGATGCCCAGGAAAGACAGCACTGCATAGCTGCTTCCTTTATCCCCAGGGTTCTTGAACCCCTTATGGTGGGGCGGCTTAAGAACACCCCAAGATTATAGCTTACTTTGTTAATAGGATAGAGTACACAACACAGTCAATTGTGACCCTTTATAGTTGTTTTTTTGTTTGCTAACACACACACACACACAGCAGAAGGGGGGTCCTTTTAATAAGACTAGTCCTTTGAATGAGTATTTTTTAAAAAAAAATAAGCTGTACCCTTACACACCCCAATATACTCTTCCTGTCAGCAGAGATGGAACTAGCCCCAACAGCATAAAGCCTCTATGGGGTTGAACTCATAAGGAGCCAGCAAACTAAATGGAAACTGCCCTGAGCGACAACTCATAAAACTGCAACCCCCAAATGGAACTACCCCATGGGGTGAACCATCTCAGATGCAGGCTACCTTCCCCAAACCCACTGAGCTTAGTGCTAGCTCCCCACCCCCTTCCCTTAAAGAGACCCACAGAGTATCTTACCTGTCCAGGGGGGTTGGGGCAGAAGGCAGGGCCCTGATGCAGAGGTTTCCTTGAGTTCGCTGGGTAGAAGCTGAAGAGTTTTCCTTGAGATCGCTGGTGTAGAAGAAGATTAGCCCATAAACCTCACAGCAAAATGCTAGTGAAATTCAGTTCTAATCTGAAG
>QEPC01013554.1:95121-136406 GCA_003113815.1 Sphenodon punctatus
CAACCCAAGCTGCTTTTGCAGAATAATATGAGGCTCCTGGTTTTCATCTTTCCTCTCAGGACAGAAACAGGTCGCACCTTCAGCTTGGGGTTTAGCCCCTTCAAGGGGGAGCGCTGTAGGGCCTTCAATCATTTCCTGGAACAAGATTTAAAAGCACTAATGAGCCATCAGTCTTTTTACAAAGCAATGTTTTGTGACACACATCTCTAGACGGAGAGAAGCCCCCATCTAAAAATCTTGCTTACCTCAGAATTTTGAGCGGGGGGTATGCCTTCTTCTACCAACTCTAGGGTGTCAGGGGTCTCAGTGGAAGTCCCATAAGGGTTTCTTCATTATGAAGCAGGGTGCTAAAAAGAACCTTCGCCAGAGGCCGGCTCTCACCATCGTCCTCCGAACTGGAAATATAGCGTTTTCTGTATAACCGTTTCACTACCTCTGGTGGCTTAATCAACTCCATAGGCCTCACAGGCGTAGTATCAGTATGGTAAGCCATTGCAGTTTTTCCATATAAGTGGTAGTGATCGGCTCCCTGCTCTCTGTATCAGACAATGGCGGCCCCCCTCTCTCATATCCCTAGGGGGCGGGACTACAGCGCCACAAACCTTTCCGATGATGCATCAGATCTCTGCAATGAGGCAGGTTAGAACAATTAAACCTTCGCCGATTGGTTCAGCTCACACTCCTGAGTCATTTGAACGCTCACATGACCCTCTTTCTGTGACTCATCCTACCCCGGAAACCCCACCCCATTGGACCCGGTTTTCTCCAAGACAGAGTTGCCTAGGATGATAAAACCTATGCTGATTGGTTCACCTCACTCTGCTGAGTGTGTAGAGGGGTTACATGACCCAATCGCTGCAGTTCACTCTACCCCGAACCCAGCATCATAAAGTTGCTCCGATCCCCACAAAACCCATACCTACTGGTCCATCTCACTCTCCTGAGATCATAGATGCATTATACGGTCCTCTTCAAAGGACCTTATTGGTTCAGGGAGGCTGGAACCTTTGGTTCCAGCCTCCCTGACCCACAAGCAGAATCCCCCAAAGTCAAGCATAAGGACCTTCTGGATTCAAGGGGGCGGGAACCTTCAGTTCCCTCCTCCCTGACCCAGAAGTATTACACCCTTCTGTGTCACTTCCGCTTACCCACGTCACTTCCCTCCCAAGGCGGGACTTCTGGCCCCATGAAGGCAGGACTTCCGGTGACGTAGGGCCCCACGTGACCTGTCAAACTGATAACGATCAGTTTGATGACTAGTGTCCCCCTTCCTACTTATACTATTGAGGTGGTTAATGGTTTTTCGTATCTGGGTGTTCTTTTTACCCCAAGGGGCACATGGTTACAACACACTAATACTAGAGCCCGGTTTTCTAGGGTTGCAGCAAAGGCTCTGCTGAAAGCTCACAATGTCTCATATGGAATACCTATCACAGCAATGCTAAAGGCTTTCCAAGCCAAAGTCATATCTATGCTAACCTTTGGCTCAGAATAAACTACGACCCTGGATAGTTTAGCCTTGGAACGGGTACACAATTTTTTTCTTAGACGGATTCTCAAGGTGGGGACCAGTACACCTGGTGTGGTTGTTCGGGCAGAGATGGGTATGCCCTCGATCGAGCACCAGTCTGTCAATCAGTCTGTTGAATAGATGTTTTTTATGCTTTTAATAGCTATTAGCGAGGGTTAGCCAGCCAGGCACTGGTTATTAAATTATGTGTTGGGGGTTCATAGCTGGTTCTTGATATTAGGCTGTGGGTTTTGGATCTGTAAATGTAATGTGCTATATATATATGTTTATTCTTGTGTTGATTGGTTATATTTTATGATTATGTTGTATGTTTATGTTTGTTTTTGTCTGGCCATGGCGAAAGCCAGTGCTAAATATAATGAAATTAAATGAAATGTATAGCCAGCAGCAGATAGTCCTATTACACACCTTTTTCTTTAGTACACTGTCACAGGGTGCCTCTTGCTAGGCGTAAATCCTTTCAGGATCAGGGCCCAACTATACCAAAGTCTCTGGGAATTATGCTCAAATGTACTTCATTAAAGTTATATACAGTCCTCCACATCTCAATACAGCTCTCTGTGTCAAGCCCTCTCTGGCTTGCCCTATCTCCAGAGGTCCCAGAACTCCAAGCGGTCCCAGCCAATATCCCCTCTCTAGGCTAACTCTGTCTGTGTCTCAGGACCTTCTTGCTTAGCTCCTCTGAAGAACTCAAAGTTCTAAGCCAGATATCAGCGTGTTCCCAGGTCCCACACCCAACTCACTTCCTTCCTGGCTCAGCCACTTCCTTTACAGTATGAGCCATGCCCCAAACTTACTGACTTGTCAGTAGCCATCTTAGCTTCTTGCCAGCAGCCATTTTGGCTCCTTCTCAGTTTCTGTGACCCCACTCTGCCACATACCTCCCCTGCAAGACAGGGTTACCACAGGCAAACCTTGTCGGACAATTAATACAGGCAGAGTTCACATAAGATATATCACATAACACATTTCTTAGTCACATTAATACTCTCCCCATCCACCTTTTATAGAACTCTCAGCTCTGTCAGATCCATCTTGGCAGGTCCCTTGTCCTGCCAAGAGGGTTTCACTGGCCTCTATCACCTCCTCTTTTACCCAGCCTGTGCCTAGTGGTTGTTATTAGGGGTGGGACTTAAAAACCGGATGCCAGTTTTACTGGATACCGGTTCCCAAAAACCTGTTTTACCGGATTAGAACCGGTATACCAGTACCGGTATTTTTCCATTGATTTCAATGGGGAACTGTCCCCATTTCAATGGAAAAAAAACCAAAGCACTTTCCCTCCCGCATCCAGGCTGCATGGGTGGGTCACCCCCCACCCACCCTGCCCAGCCTGGATTTTTTTTAAAAAAAAATTTTTTAGACAAAGTCCCTGCTAGTGCGGGCTCCGGGCCGCTGCCATGCTGGTGGCGGCGACCTGAAGCCCGCACCAGCAGGTACTAGGGTGATCCCTGGGGTGGGGGGTGGTTTAACACACCCCCATCCCAGGGATCACCCTACCCCCCCCACCCAGAGATCACTCTGGGCAGTGATGCGACGGTTATCCGGTGGCTTCAGCGCTGGCTGGCTTCAGCGCTTGACTAGGCCTTCTGGCACTTGAAGTTCCCCGGAAGGCCTAGTCAAGCACTGAAGCCAGCCAGCGCTGAAGCCCCCGGACCGCCATGCAGCCATCACTGCTGCCCAGAGCGCAAACGGTAGGCGATCTCTGGGTGTGGGGGGGTAGGGTGATCCCTGGGATGGAGGGGTGTTAAACCACCCCCACCCCAGGGATCATCCTAGTACCTGCTGCTGCAGGCTTTGGTTCGCCGCCGCCGCCACCATGGCAGTGGCCCAGAGCCCACACTAGCAGGGACTTTGGCTAAAAAAAAATTCTTTAAAAATCCAGGCTGGGCAGGGTGGGTGCGGGGTGTCCCCCCTTCCACCCGCGCAACCTGGATGGGGGAGGGAATTATTTTCTTTCTTTCTTTTTACATTGTGACCATTCATTTCAATGGCTGCAATGTAAACAAATCTGGCATGGGGGAACCGGCACCGGTACCCACAATAACCGGATTAATCCGATACTGCCAGTACAGCAAAATACCGGCAGTATCGGATACCGGGGGAACCGAACTTCTCACCCCTAGTTGTTATTACTCTTCCCAGTTTAGGACCTCTGTCCCACTGAGCTTTTCATTTTATTATTCTGTTTCCCTTGAGCACTCAGCTCTCACAATCTCTCCTCAAGATTAAGCATTTGTTTTAGAGGTATGTCCAGGGTTCCCAACCTCCTTTCTATTTACCTCTAACCGTTCTCAACCCCATAGCTTTTATACTCCTCACAGGAGTTAGTGTATAATATGAAGGTTAAGGTAGGGCTGTACCAAATAGTGCTTCCAAGTAGTCGGGCCAAATACTGAAGTTTATTTATTTATTTATTTCAGAAATTTTTACCCCGCCCATCCTGCCACAGGCAGCTCTGGGCAGCTTACAATCAACAATAAAAACACTTAAAATTCTCAAAGCAAGGAGGAATTAAAACATCCCTAACCACCCACCACCCTAACCGATTCCCTCCAACCTCCCCATTAAAAGCCAGGCAAAACAGACATGTTTTACATCATCATCAAAAAGAGTGGAGATCTGGGGCCAAACGGGCCTCCACTGGCAGGGAGTTCCACAGCTGTGGAGCAGCCACTTAGAAGACCCTCCCAATTGTGGCCCCTCAGCAGATTCAGGGGACCTCGAGGAGAGCACCCCCCGATGACCACAGAGACCGATCCAGGACCTGGAGGGTGAGGAGGTCCTGAAAATAGGTTGGGGCAAGGCCGTTTAGGGCTTTATAGGCAAGCACCAACACCTTGAATGACTATAGGCAGCTAGTGCAGAGACCGAAGAACTGGACTAATATGTTCCTGGTGGCCCAATCCACCAAGAGACGGGCTGCCATGTTCTGCACCAACTGCAGTCTTCCAACCGTCACCATGGGTAGCCCCACATAGATCGAGGCTCAGTGGCCCTCTTCGGCACTATTTAAGTTTCAGAATTTGGACTTGGAATTTTGGACCTTGGAAAACTTCGGAATGTTGTTCCAAAGTTCTTGAACCCACAGCCAAAGCAGTACCCAGAGAGGCACTGCTCAGAAAACCAGGCTAGCAAGAGTGGGACAATTGTTCCAGAGGTCAACCCCACCAAAGTGCAACTGCTTGCAGAAATCCCAAAAAAAACAACAGTAGTGTACCCACAGCGTGGTCCACCATCAGTAGTGAGTGAATCCATTTCAATCATTATGCCAGCCAAACAGTGCACAAAAATGCAGGCTAACAAGGGACATTAAGAACATAAGAAGTGCCACACTGGATCAGACCAATGGTCCATCTAGCCCAGCATCCTGTCTCCGATAGTGTCCAACCATGGTGGTTTGGGAGAAGCACCCAAGTGGTCACAATGGGGGATCCATTCCCTGTTGTTTTCCCCCAGCTCCCATCATTTTCCCTGATCCTGTCTAGCTAATAGCTGCTAATGGACCTTTCTTCCAGAAACTTATCCAAACCTCTTTTAAACTCAGCTGTAGTACTGGACCTTATCACAAGCTCTGGCAATAGATTCCACAACCAAATTATATGCTGAGTGAAAAAATATTTTATTTGTTTTAAACTTGCCACCTAGGACTTTCATGGAGTGTCCCCTAGTTCTAGTACTAGCTGAGAGGGTAAATACCTGCTCCTTGTTTATTAGTTCCACACCACTCATGATTTTATAGACCTCAATCATATCCCCTCTCAGTCATCTCTTCTCCAAGCTGAAGAGCTCCAACCTACCAAGTCTCTCCTCATACGGGAGTCCTTCCATGCCCTTGATCATTTTTGTTGCCCTTTTCTGCACCTTTTCTAGTTCAGCTATGTCTTTTTGAGATGGAGCGACCAGAACTGCACACAATGGGAGAAAACAGACATGACACTAACCACTCTTTAACCACCCTTGGTGGTTATTTATGCATGTTACAGGGCTCTATTGGTGCCCTATGCAGCCCTGCAACATGCATAAATGACCACCAAGGGTGGTTAAACGGTGGTTAGCGTCATGTCTGTTTTCACCCAATATTCGAGGTGCGGTCGCACTATTGATTTATATAGAGGCATTATGACATCCTACATTTTATTTTCTATCCCCTTCCGAATAATTCCTAACATTCTGTTTGCTTTTTTGACTGCTGCTGTGTACTATGCTGTGGATTTCATTGTATTGTCCACAACCACCCCCAGATGCATTTCCTGAGTGGTAACTCCTGGCGTACTACCCAGCATTGTCTACACATAGTTTGGATTATTTTTCCCTACGTGCATCACTTTGCACTTGTCCACATTAAATCTCATTTGCCATTAAGATGCCCAGGCACCCAGTGTTGTAAGATTCCATTGCAGTTCCTCACAGTCTGCTCGTGTTTTAGCTACCTTGAGTAACTTGGTGTCGTCTGCAAATTTGTTCACCTCACCCTTAACACCCTTTTCCAAATCATTAATGAATATATTAAACATCACCGGTCCCAATACAGATCCCTGAGGCACACCACTTTTTACATCTCTCCATTGTGAAAATGGACCATTTAGTCCTACTCTTTGCTTTCTATTTATTAACCAGTTTCTGATCCATAGTAAGACACTACCTTCTATCCCATGAAATTTTAATTTTCTCAAGAGTCTCTCATGAGGGACCTTATCAAATGCTTTCTGGAGATCCAGGTACACTATATCAACTGGGTCTCCCTTGTCCACGTGGTTATTTACACCCTCAAAAAATTCAAACAGGTTAGCGAGGCATGTCTTACCTTTACTAAATCCGTGTTGACTCTTCCCCATTAAGCCATGTTCGTCAACATGTCCTTTAATTCTGTCCTTATTTATGGTTTCCACTTTTTTGCCCAGCACAGATATCAAGCTTACTAGTCTGTTGTTTTCAGGATCGCCTCTGGATCCCTTTTTAAATATTGGGATTACATTTGCCACCTTCCAGTCCTTTAGTACAGTGGCAGATTTTAGTGACAGGTTACAAATTACTAACAGTAGGTCTATGATTTCATATTTGAGTTCTTCAGAACTCTGGGGTGAATGCCATCTGGCCCTGGTGACCTGTTAGTATTCCGTTTGTCAATTTGCCCTAGAACATCCTCCAACGACACATTGATTTGTAACAGCTCTTCCAATTCCTCACTCACAAAGCAAGGATCTGGCTTGGGTACCTCCCCCAAATCCTCCACAGTGAAGATCAACACAAAGAACTCATTCAGCTTCCCTGCAATGTCCTTATCCTGAGCGCCCTTTTACTCCCTTGTCATCTAATGGCCCAACTGGCTTCCTAGCAGGCTTCTTGCTTCTGATGTATTTGAAAAAAAAATGTGTTGCTTGTTTTTGCCTCTTTAGCAAGCCTCCCTTCAAATCTCTCTTGGTCTGCCTTATTAACATTTTACATTTACGTTGCCAGTGTTTATGCTCTTTCGTATTATTTTTATTGGGACTAGCCTTCCATATCTTAAAGGATGCCTTTTTGGCTCTAATAGCATCTTTCACCTTCCCATTTAGCCACAGTGGAAGACTTTTGGTCTTCCTGCTTCCTTTTTTAAGTTGCGGGATGCATTTAATCTGGGTTTCCAGAAGGGTGCTTTTAAACAGTCTCCACGCCTCTTGCAAAATTGTAGCCCTTGCAACTGTGCTTTTTAGTTTCTTTTAACTAGCTTCCTCATTTTGTCATAGTCTCCCTTTTTAAAGTTAATTTCCACTGTTGTACTTTTGTTTGTCTTTCTCCCTCCAGAAATTATGTCAAATGTGATCATATTATGATCCCTATTGCCTAGTGGCTCCACCACAGTTAATCCTTGCACCAGGTCCTGCATGCCACTCAGGACTAGAACTAGAATAGCTCCTCCTCTCATTGGTTCTGAATCCAGAACCAGCTGTTCTAGGAAGCAGTCATTTACGGCATCCGGAAAACTCAAGAAGACTACAGCAAGAATACAACAAGAATACAACAACCCCACAAACATTCTCTGACTGCATGAAGAAATAAATCCCACCAAAAGCCAGCAAGCCCAGGCCCCAGCAGTCACAAAATTAAGAAAACAGACATTGGCCCCCTGCCCCCAGAGGCAACTTTTTAGAATGGCATTGATACTGTGGCACTGGTAACTTGAACAGACCAGGCAAGGGGAAGTGGAGGCAAGGAAAGAGATCCCAGTCTGGTCTCATGGTGCCAAGCAGGTGACAGAGCAGTAGAAGTTACACTTTACAATTAGACTTTGTTGTGCCATGCCACAGACTAGACAACTCACACAACCCTGCAAAACAGTCTGCAACTGCATGGAGAAATAAACCCCACCAAAAACCAACAAGCCCCATCCCCAGCAGTCACAAAATTAAGAAACCCCCCACACACACACACACACAGGGGCACCCTCTTGCCATGGCATTGGTACTGTGGCACTGGTAACTTGAACAGACAAGGCAAGGGGAAGTGGAACCAGGTACAGAGATCCCTCTGGCCTAATGGTGCCAAGTGCCAATCAAGCAGTAGGCAGAACCAGAAGCAATGTAGCACCCAATTATTTAAAAACAAAAAACTGTATTGCATGGTAAAGATAAAGGTAACACCCATCCCCCCAGCATTGGTGCTATGAACAGGTCAAGCCAAGCCAAACCATACCATACCATACCATACTGGGCCAGGCCAAGCACCCCTCCCCTCCACAAGTCAATTACTTAGAGATCCAGCAGTACTGCAGCACATGGCCAAATTCACCAAAGAGAATGGACAAAATGGCTGCAGCCACTCTTATTTTGCCCTGCCAGCCAATCAAAAGCTTGCCATCTAGCTTGGCGAGCCAATCAAAACTTGTCATGTGACTTACCATCACTCAACTGTCCCCTCCCATTCACCCCTCCTATCAAATATGACACTAAGTTTCATTTCCAGAAGAAGCTCAATTGTCCACCAGTTCCGCATGCATGAAGCAGTTTCTAAAATTTCTGAATAATGACCTTGGTCTTCGGAACTTCAGTCTTCGGACTTTCTGAACTGAATTCCATAATCTTTGGTGATTTCCAAAGTTTTCAAAGACCAAGTTACAGCCCTAGTTTATGGTCATATACAAGGGTCCCACCCCATCTCCTTAGAACTCTTTTGTATTTCATTGAGTACCTACTATTCCTCTCAGGAGTTAACTGTTACACCGCTTTTAAACGAGGGGTGCTGAACAGCCTCCTGAACGCCACATTAAAGCAAAGCCGCCAGAAGTGACATTTTCCCCGTTGGTGGCGGTGGCTGGCGACATGGGGCTTTGGAGTGGCGCGTTCTGAAAGCCTGAAAATTGAAGTCTTAAGAACGCACCGCTCCAAAGCCCCGTGTCACCAGCCACCGCTGCCACCGGCAATGGAGAGAACGTCACTTCCAGTGGCTTTGCTTTAACGTGGCATTCAGGAGGCGCTTCAGTGCCCCTCGTTTAAAAGCGACCTCATTGTTAGTTTAGGGCCATACCAAAGAGTCCCAACCCATCTCTTTCCACTTCTCTCAGGAGCTATTTCTCATCTCTCAGGAACTTAGCATTATTATCTGATTAGGTTTGTGCCCAAGGGTCAGGGTCCCTCCCACCCCACTACTCTTTAGAGCTCTCCGTTCTCTCTTATTTTAGTCAGCCCTCTCTTAGGTCCATTCTAAGAGTCTCACTCGCTCTCAATCAAATCCAGTTTAGGACCAGGCTCTCAGCCTTATCCCCAATATTTCCCCTTTATGACTTAGAGCTGGAGCGGCAAGCCATTGCAGTAACTTTTTCTGATGGAAAAAGCTCTTCCGCAATGAGTGGCATGATGTGTTAGATACGTTAATTCCGCTACTTTCATTATGCTAATTCCGCCATTCCACTACTTTCATTCCGCTACTTCCAAAGACTGTGAAATAGCGGAACAATGTTTTTTCCAACAGTTTCTATCTTCTGCAATTTCCACCAGCACTGTGAAGTAGCGAAAAATGCTTGTTCCAACAGTGTCCGCAATTATTCTGACAGTTTCTGAATTAGTGGAATGCCGGCAGAATTAGCGGAATGCTGGCGGAAAAGATGTGGAACATCATGGGCAATTCTGCAATGGTGAAATGAAATAGCAGAACGGAAAAAGGAGTTACCGCTTCAGCCCTAGATGGGAGACAGGCCCACCCAGTCTTTCCACCTCCCAGTTCTAGAGTCCTTTTTGCTCAATTTTTTTTATTTTATACTCTTTAAATTCTTCTTTCATCTAGAGCTTTACAATCAATCTCCTTCGTGCTCTCTGCACCATCTCCCCAAATTCCTCAGCTGTCATATATTCCCAGTCTTCACTGAGCATTGGTATTGCTAGATTGGCCAGACAATCCACTACTTTTTCTGCCTCTTCATCAGACTGCTTTCCTCCCTTTTTATGCTCTGTCTGATCAACCTCTTTGCCCTGAGCTACTTTTAGGCATATTACATCCTGTTCCAGGGATACCAATTGCTCGATTAGATTTTCTTGGGTCCTTTTTAGCCCCTGTATCTCCCCTTTCAGGGTCTCATTTTCTTTTACAAGCCCTTTTACATTGGTAAACATTATCTCATACATTTGCCCCCCTATTCTAGTCTGGGTGCCTTGATCCCTCAGATTCGTCTTGGGTCCCTTTGTCTGGTCTGTCTGTCTCTCTGAGGTTGTTGTGTTGGGCATGTTCTCCTCACATGACCACATCCCCAACATTGCCTCTCTGGCCTTCAAGCCATTTTCACTCTCCCCAGGTGCTTCCTTTCATGGCATGCAGCATACTGTAGGTGCCACACACTCTGGCATACCCAGCACTGTTCCCCACTTTCTGGGACTCTGTTTCCCTTTTGGGGTTCTCTCTCTACTAGGATCCCACTCCCCATGGTAATCCCAAGATCCTTTAACTATATTCCCCCCATTGTTCCCAACAGTCCCAGTCTCTTTTTGGGTTTGTTTAATTTTTAATCCCTGTTCTCTTACACGTGGAACAGTCCTCAGAATCCAAGTCTCCCAGGAGACGTTTCCAAACCCCACCTTCAGTTACCCAGAGTTCATTTTCTTCTCTGTTCCTTGGGAATGGCACACCAACACTGAAAGTGTCCTTGCCTCCCTCAGGTATAACACAGTTTTGAGGGACAACCCTCACGAGGTCCCATGTACCTTCATTCCCATGTTGTCTGTTTCTGCAGCTCCTGTGGGACTCTTGGTTTTCTTGCAGCTTGTGCTCGCTACTCTCACTGGCCACCTCCACAAACACAGTAACTCTGGTACCACCCAGTTCCACAGACTCACTGGTCACCATCATTTTGGGTGCAATCCTCTAGCCACCATCTTGGGTGTCCCTCTGCCTTGCAAGACCACTCTGATTCATCTGCTTCAGACCCGGACTTACCTGACTCCTCAGGGAGCTCACACAGGCTGTTCCTCAACAGCTCTCACTTTCAGGCCACAATCCTCTCTTATGACTTTATCTCCCTGCTGCAGGTCTTTAAGTCCCCTTCTCACTCAGTCATCTTGATGGCTATCATTAGGACTTGCCCACATTCTCCACCAGATGTCACAGGGTGCCTCTTGCTAGGCATAAGTCTTTTCATGATCAGGGCCCCAATACACCAAAGTATCTGGGAATTATGCTCAAATGTACTTTATTAAAGCTATATACAGTCTTTCACACCTCAGTACAGTTCTCTGTGTCAATCCCTTTCTGGCTTGCCCTATCTCCAGAGCTTCCAGTTCTCCCAGTGGTTCCAGCCAATGTTCCCTCTAAGGATGAATTCTAATTCTGTCTCTGTCTTAGCTCCTCTCAGGAACTCACAGGTACTTACAGTTCCTAGCCAGCTCTCAGCCTGCTCCCAGGTCCCCCACAATTCACTTTCTCCCTGACTCATCCACTTCCTTTATAGTCTGAGCCACATCCCAAACTTAATGACTTCCTGTCAGTGGCCATCTTAGATTCTTGCCAGTGGCCATTTTGGCTTTCTCTCAGTTTCTGTGACCCCTCTCTTCCATATACACCTTGGCATGAAATGGCAACAAGAAATAAGATGAACTACCCAAACTAATTCTTTGATGGAGTGGATCTAATCAGATTTTAACCCAGGACCTCTTTGTCTCCTCATTTTTTTCATGTAGTCGAAGACCACCCCTCAGAATTTCAAAGCTCCTGCTTAAATGAGCTTAATACATTTGCCAGCATTGCTGTTATGAATATTATTTTTAGGCAGTTCACCATGATGTATCTTATTCTTTATAAATGAATGCACAAGACAAAATTCTATAATGTGTTGCATCTAGAAAACCAGAGTTAAAATCCTGTCTTAGCCATGAAATCACTGGATGGCCTTGGGCAGGTCACCATCTCTCAGCATTAACTCCCCATCTGTAAAACAGGAATAATCATAGTGACATGCTGCACAGTATTGTTAGGAGGGTGAACCTATAAGGACTGTAAAGCACTTTGGAGACTCAGAGCACTATAGAAATGATAAATAATACCAATAAAGTATCTCTGTGGCAGGGAGAAGCCTTGTGGGGCTTCTGCCCCTTTAAGAGGGCTGAGCATGGGTGCCAAGAAGATTTACACTGGAGCTGAGCATGGTAAAGCCAGTCCTATGGGTAGGTAAAAGCCTGATCTGAAAACAGGCTAAAGAATAAAGGGGAGTGGGGCAGGACACTGGCCCTTTAAGGGCAGGCAGCCTGGAGAGCTGGCTACACTCGCTCCTGCTATATAAGCGGATGAAAGACAGAGATCAGGTCAGTTTATGGCTGGGAGCCAAGCAGGCAACATCTCCTGGAGGGCTTCAGCAGAGAAGGTGATTGATTCTGAAGCCTTGCTGAGAAATACCTTGGATTGATAGATTGAGGCTGGGAAGAAGCCTAGAAGCCTGGCTGGACACTCTATGCTCTCCAGGGTTCTGAAGGTTGGGAGAACAAGAGCCAGGAGTAGTAGACCCAGGAGGAATGAGGAAGGATATGCCAGGAGGGAGCCTGCTGCCTGTGGGAAACTTTACTGTGAGCCAGGGGCCTGCAGGCCTGGCTTGTATGGACTTTGGGGGGGATGGATCTTGTGCCAAAGGAATGCATGGCTGGAAGAGACTAACTGGGTCTGCAGGGTGTGAGGCAACTAAGCTGGCAGCCCAGAGAAGGTAGAATGCTGTATATGCATAGAGACTTGAGCTGTTCCCCATATCATGTGCTTGGTTTGCTGATTCGCCACAGAAGTGACAGCTCAGGCATCTGATCCTGCAGGGATTTACCCCTGGGAGTCGTGCCTTGCTACATAAGTGGTGGAGAATTAAGGCAAAACCCAGTTATAATCAGCCATTAGGCTGACTTGCTATGCAAGGGGTTTGGGGATCCTGCTCAGGGGCAGGCAGACTGGAGGACTCTGTCCAGTCAGAAGGAGGAGAAGTGCGACCAGATGCTGAGCGAGAGTAGCAGAGCTGAGCATCTTGACTGGAGTGGTGCCACTGAAGGAGCTACAGGAGAAGTGCGCCTGGAGTAGTGAGTGAGTGCTTGGAGGATTGCAGCACAAGGAGGCGATAGCTCACCAAGGATGAGGTTCAAGCTGGGCTGAGAGCTAGGAGGCTTGTCCACGGTGATACAGATGGCAGTATGTGGATCCAGAATAACATGGCGTTCAGAGGAGTATGAAAAGCCTTAAGAAGTGGGCCAACAGCCATCAGCTTGTTGGGCTTTCTTGAATTGGCACTAAACTAGTATGACCAGAGGCCGAGGACTTGGACAAACAGGTACTGGGGACCCAAGGGGGAGGTACCATGCAGACTTGCCACAACTGAAGCCATCTTGTACATTATTGGAGGGCCTGCTGAAGGAAATGGCAAGGCCAGAAGGTTGCCTGTACTATGGGATGCCAGAGCCAGAGAACGGCCAAACAGAAGTAATGTTGACTTTGTGACTTTTGGAGCTATGTATAGAGGAATTTTCTCTTAAATGGGAATTCCTATGTGGTACACAAAAGGACTGAAGGCTCAAATAGGATGCTGTGAAATGAGGGAATGGCTGTATTTCTCGAACTGTGGGGTCCAGGAACATATGGAGAGGAGGTGCCCCTATGAGCCAAACCCTCAGAGGGACAGCCTCAAGTAGGAACAGAGTTGGAGGATCACATGAAAGGAAAATGCCCTAGAAGGACCCAGAAAAAAGGAGAGTCCCAAGAAAGCTACCCTGAAGAAAAAGGGAGAACAAGGAAAGCAAGGAACCCAAGCAGGCATTGCCATTTCAGGATATATGCTTAACAGACTGTATAATATGAAAGAAATAGTGCAGAGAAATGAGGCTCTTCAGAAGGATGTAGAGGCTCTGTGATTATGAATAGTTGTCTTGAGACCAGAAAGCCAGGAAAAGAGGGATCAAGCTACCCTGACTCAGCTCACGTATAAGACAATAAAGAGGGTAGTGAAGGACCAGGCAGAATGAGCTGAGACTTGGAGAGGTGAAGGTTGACCATGGTAAAAGAAAACATGACCAGTCCTTAACGGCACTCAGCATAGAAGGGCTAAGAGTTAGAATGTGAGAGGTTAGAGGACAAAACTGGTTGGGCACTGAGAAAACTAAATGTAAACTCTGTGCTATGTGGGGTGATAGCCAGCATGAATTCCATTTTGTTAAGGAGTAATGTGAAACCCTGGGAGAAAAGAGTTACAGATTCAGAATGGAGTTGGTATTTCTCGTGCTTACCATGCTCTTGTTGCTGTCCTCATTTTTTGTCTTACGTTAGCCACCTATCATGTTTCACCCCAGCTGTTGCCTTGACTCATCTTTAATTCTGCTTTGTTCCTTGTCTCCTAAGTTCTGGCATGACCTTTCTGGTGTAATTATTTGAGTCTTGGTTTTGGGCCGAGATTCGGTTTGGGTTTTCTAACTTCTAATCTCCTGTTTCCCTTCCTGGTTTGAACCTGACTACACTCTCAGATCACTCTCCAGTAGGGCTGAAATGGCAAACCGCTGTAGTAGCTTTTTCAGATGGAAAAAGCTCTTCCACAATGAGCGACATAGTGTGATAGAGACATTCATTCTGCTACTTTCATTCCGCTACTTCCGCTGCTTTCATTTTGCTACTTCCATCAGCTGTGAAAATAGCAGAACAATGTTTGTTCCTACAGTTCCTATCTTTTGAAATTTCTATCAGCACTGCGAAGTAGCAGAACAATGTTTGCTCAGAAATTTTCCGAATTAGCGGGAATGCTGGTGGAATTAGTGGAATGCCGGCAGAAAAGCTGCAGAAAGTTGCGGGCAATTCCGAAATAGCAAAATGAAATAGCGGAGCTGAAAAAGGAGTTGCTGTTTCAGCCCTATGTCTCCAGCTCTGGTATACTTCTGACTTACTGGCATGATCTAGACTACAATCTTACCCCCAGAACCTAACATTGGAGTTATTCAAGAAATAACTTGTTAAAGTATCCCAAACTGAATAAATGTCAGTTTCTCTGAAAGTCTGATCACTCCAGATCATACATTCCTTGAACCAAACACTTGATCTCAGTCTGGAATGCCTGGCTGATGCACCAAGTGCTAGAAGGACATTTTTCATCCTTCTCCATATTCTTTCTAAAACCTCTGTATTTGAGAGAGAGAGAGAGCGAGAGAGAATAGTTGCTATAGTACTTCTGATTACTTAACCCTGCCAAAGAATTGTTTTCCATTTCTGTAGTTAAAAATATAAATGACCTCCCCCATTTCTCTGTCTTCCCCTCCCCATAGGCTACCGTCAGCCCCAGCACCTGCTGTTAGTGAAATCAAAAGAGCTTTTTCTTGTCTATTCCTTCCAAAAACTGCAGGGAACAAATGTGTTTGTTATTTTAAGCTCCTTCAACCCTACTTCTCTGTTTCAGTTAATGCAGATGATGTCGTCCTTGGAAAAATGGGAAGTCTTAAAAATATCTATATTTAAAGGACATTCATTACATTGAACATTTACCTGTTGTTCCCAGAGACGTGGGTTCAAAGCTAGCAAATGGATGAAGCTGAAAGTGTTCTGATGTATTTATTTGAATGGATATACAAAGGGCTTGTTAAATACCTGATGCTGTTGTCTATGTATCATTCATTCCTCCTGCCCTTTTCTCTAGGTGCTTGACTCTACAAGGCTGTATTCACACAATTTCATGGTGATTAACCACTGGCGTATATTCTTACCCCAGGTGCGCATCTCTTGCAATAACTCACAAGGTAATGGCTCAACAACTTTGCCCTTTTAGGACATTGTCACCTGCACACAGGTACACAACACCCCCATGGAAATTCAGTTACCATTAACTTTTTTTTTTTTTTTTAAGTGAGCAAAAAGGCCCTAGGATAGAAACAGATGTCAATTCATTTTACCATGGGGTAGATTTATACCCTGGTCTGAGGTAGAAATGTACCCCATCACATTTCATGGTAGTTTTACACATGCAAGCAATTTAGGTGTTCGAGGACATGGGTAAAAATCTACCCTGCAAGACCAAAAATGGGTATTAATGTTCAGCCAGTGCACTGGGAACACGCTGGGTGTGTGGGTGTGGGTGTGTCTGGTCTTGGTGGGGTCAGGTTAAGACACACAACAGGTGTACACCCAACTTGCCTGACTGGAGAGCCCTCCCCCGCACTCGCCTTGGCAGTGGAATGGAACACACATGCAGTGGACGGCCCTGCCCCCAGTGCTTCCCCTGTCCCCTCCCCCTTGCCAAGAAAGGCAGCTATGGCAGACAATCACAGGCAGCCATGACTGCCTGACATGGTGGCCCCTGATCCCTGGTGCGTAGGGATGGGCGAACAGAACGGAGTTCAGAAATTCGGTTCGGTTCAGTTTGAAATTCGAGTTCAGAAATTCGGTTCGGTTCAGTTCGGTTTGAAATTCGAGTTCAGTTCAGAAGTTCGGTTCGGTTGACCGAACAGACCGAGCTTGGTTGAATTCCAAACTTCCGAACCAAGTCCGGCCATTCAAAACCAGATTTTTTTTGTGTGTGTTGTCACTAGGGATGGGCGAACAGAACGGAGTTCAGAAATTCGGTTCGGTTTGAAATTCGGGTTCGGTTCGGAAGTTCGGTTCAGTCAACTGAACAGACCGAGTTCAGTTCGAACTCCGAACTTCTGAACCATGTTCACCCATCCCTACTGGTGTGGGATGGGGCAGCAAACATACGCATGGGACACTATAGCCCATGTTGGAGTGCCCCGGTGGCTCTTGGCCCAGGTTGTGGGCCAAGAATCATCTGGGGGACCACATCCGGGCCAGCTGCCTACCCAAGCTGAAGCAGCAGTGAGCCCACATCTGGTGGCCCATTAATAAATGTGTTTCTGGCCAAGGTGGGCAATAGAAGGCCCCCATCACATTTATCATCACTCATAATTGTATTTTTCACAAGTTAATAAGATGGTTAACTCTCTTATTGGACTGATTCACTAAGTTCTGTTCTACAAACAAATTTATCCCAAATTGGCACAACATAAAGCAAGTAAGCACATGTGTGAATGTTAGATTTCTTGTACTGATTTAAGAGCACAACCCTGATTGGGAACAGGGGCACCTGTTCAGAAGCCACAGTGCCTAAACTGGTCCATTGAGCACCAGGAAGGTGATTAGTGATATGTGGGGAGTGTCCAGTGATATATGGAGGCAGGAAAGTCCATTCCTTAACCTTAAGCTAGTACAAGCTCTACCATAGACAAATTGTCTGTAGCCTCAGAGAAAGACAATTCATTTTGGAGCAAATTGGCACACTACTATTCTCTAATCTTTGTCTGAAACTCAAGATGAACTTTCTTTGTTGACTGAAAAAATGAGTTACAGTGTTTCAATTATCTGTCCTTTTTGAGAGTCCCCTTTGGCCCTTTTTAAATGGGCTGCAGTGGGGGGGGTGATAGATATGTGTGCTGATGGGGGACAGCAGTACATAGGTGAACACCCATCTCTACCCACCACCACACATGGAGCGATCGCTGTTCTGGCCAATTGCTCCATGTGCTAGCTACTGATGGAGATGGGTGTTCTGCGAGAGTGTGAATGCTCTCCCACCCATCTGCCATGGCGGTTACATGGGCGGCACTGATGCATGCCCATGCAGCAGATCTGCATGGGCAGGTGTGGGCCTGTCTCATGTAAAAAGGGCTTTTATTTCCTGGTTGTAATTAAATGATTTGGAATATGAACTAGCAGTATAATTTTGCACAGTTTTGTGTGCTTTTTGTGCCCACCTGGGCCAGATACACAGTTAAAATGAGTTCTTTGGACAGATTTTTTCTCAACACAGCAAAAATGCCTTCCTTTAAAATAATGGGTGGCAAATCTCATCTCACCCACACTACTGAAAGCAAGGACTTATGCCATGGAAATTAGTGGTATAATATTGGTGGAGCATGAAATCATAAACAAGTCAGTACAGTGTATACTCTGTAATCTGGGCCTATGATATCTAGATCCACCTGTATCCTTGACACACTTTATGTCCCCTGAACTACTTACAGGAGACAGAATACAGAAATTATGAACAGCTTCTGGCACTGTCAACCAGGGCTGAAATGTATATACGAAACAAATATTGCTTACAATAGTACCATCTCAGCAGCGGGACAACAATTTTGATTGATTCAAAATGTGTTCGCCATAATGGATAAGAACTGCTATCCTGGACCATCTTTGTCAGATAGCTGTTTTCAGTTCTTGGTAGGGATGGGCGAATAGAACCTAGTTCGGAAATTCGGTTCGGTTCGGAAGTTCGGTTCGGTCAACCGAAGTATTCGAGTTCAGTACGAACTCCGAGCTTCTGAACAAAGTTCAGAAAGTCAAACTCCATTAAACTAAATGAATATTATCTGTTAGGGATGGGCAAACAGAGCCGAGTTCGGAAATTCGGTTCGGTTCGAAAATCAAGTTTGGTTCGAAAGTTCGGTTTGGTCGACCGAACTAGTCAAGTTTGGTCCGAATTCTGAACTTCCGAACGGCGTTTTCCCATCCCTAGTTCTTGGGGTGTGTTACCTGGTTACTTCATTTTGGCTGTTTTTGCATTTGCACTACAGTGAAGCAGTGTTTTGAAAATTTAGACACTTCTCATATCTTGACACACAGCTTGTTCCCTGAGGTATCTGGATATGGTGTGACAGAGTGCTGAAAGGGGTAAGTCCTAGTAAGTTTAGTTGCTGGGATAGCTGGAATCCAGTCACTTGCACAGGTGTGGCTAAAGGGGCATTAGCCCAATTAGGCCCATATAAAACTCAGGAAGTCCCGAGAAGGAGGTAGGAAAGGATAGGGCTGAGCTTGCTAGGACAGAAATCCTCAGGAGGGCTGCTGGAAACACTAATCATTATCTGAGTTCTTACATCCAGTCATTAGAGCTGAAATGGGTACTTGATTTGGTACCCACTAGTAATACCTACACTTCCTAGTACAATTTCAGGTATCCAAATCGGTACCTGAATACTGATTGAGGACTCAAAAAAACAAAATACTGGCTACCAGTTTTTGAATCCCTGAAATTACCGCCAAACCTGAAATAATACCCCTCAAAAATCCTGAAATCTGGGATGAAATTGGAATGAAAATCGGTATTTCGGTATACTGGTTGTCAGTATTTTGATATTTCAGATACCCAATTGAGACCCAGTGTGGGTACTTAAAAGTACACAGAATATTCAGTCTGATTCAGATATGGGAAGTTCAATGGCTTTACTAATCTTTGCAGGTACTTGTTTCAGCTCTAACCGCAATAGAGCAACTCTGTGATGCAATATTAGCAAAGCAGTTAGATGAGACTGACCAGGAAGTGAACAATAAAACTTCATGATAGCTGCCAGCACAGTTAAGGCAAAAGAACTAAACACTCAGCACATCCCTGCTCGACTTGACATTTTGTCACAGCAATTTGAATTGATGACAGGTCTGAAATCAAAACAAAACTTTGTGTTTTGACACTACCTGGGGAGTCAAGATGCAGTCATAATGGCTTCATCCAACACTCACTGCTGATCAGATTAAATTAGTTCCCATCCATTACCTTCTGTCCCGTGGGGCTAACATTTTGTAAGGGAGTTCAGTACAGAGGTGGGGAGCTCCTTAAAGGAACCCAGCACCTGGAAATGTTAAAAAAGGGCACCATCCAGGAAATGTTAAATGATGTAATGGAGAGACACAGAATGCTTGCACTTCCCTTTCACTCTGTGGCTAACAATTATGTAGATCATCATCATGATCATCTTTTGGAGGTGTGCACCAGGCCTCCACATCATTTTCCGTTTTCGTTATTCAAAAAAGTAATTTTCGTTATCGTTATTAATGACAATGTCATTTTCGTTTTTCATTGTCATCATTTTTGTTATCATTTTTGTTATTGTTTTTGTTATCAGTATCGATATCGGTATTGTTTTTGTTATCGATATTCGTTATCATTATTGATATTATTATAGATATCGTTATTGATATCGGTACCATTTTATTTTGGTATCAATATCATTATTGATTCCTGTACATAACTAATACTTATCTAAATCTAAGAGAAACAGGGGAAGGGGAAAGGAAAACTATCTATTGTCTAATCAATTATCTATATAACTAATCTAATCTATATGTCTATAATATATATCTATATCTAATCTATACTACCTATCTCTATATAATGTACGGGGGGGGAGAAGGGCAGGAAAAGGGAGAAGGTAAAATGTAGGGTATGAGGAAGGAAAGGTATTGGTGGTAATACCGAATACATAAATTAATAAATAATAATACAGTGACGGCTAGGGAGGATTTTATATGTGCAAGTACCACAGTTCTGTAAACGCAACCTGACAAGCAGAGCTCTCACACAACGGAGAGAAAAAACCTGGCCGTCCCATTATGAAGGGTTGCAGTGCCCTCCCCCAGAGCCCCTCTGATTGGTTGTGGGAGACAGCAGGCATTCAGCAATCACAGAGTGCCATGAGACTGCTGGGCCTGCTTGTGCTACTCATTGGCCAGGGATACATCCATCAGATACTGCTGAGTTGCTCGCCACTCCCAACACAGGCACAGTTCAAGAGTTCAGTCCTGTTAAGACTCTGAGTTGTCTGCTCCCTGCTCCCCTCTCTACATTTTCCCTCCAAAACCCAACTCCACAGCACTAATAATAACGACAATGATAATGACATTGTCGTTTTTGTTTCTTGTTATCTTTTTTGTTATTATTTTTTGTATTGTTTTTGGTATCATTTTTTATTTTGATATTGATATCGGTATTGTTCTCGGTATCAATATTGGTATTGATATCCGTATTGATATCGGTATCGATATTGGTATCATTATTTTCGGTTGTCATTTTTTGTATTCTCTGTTGTTTTCATTGTTGTCATTATTCTCGGTTGTCATTTTCATTATTGTAATAACAAAAACGACATCCACACCCCTATTATCTTTCTCTTTCCTTTTGTCTTCCTTTTGCTTTGTTTGTTTCTTAGTGGGTACACCTGACTGCTCCGAGAAGTAAAGATCTCATAATAGTGTGTGTTTTCAAACTGTGCTACTGATGTGCTCTAAATCACTTTGGGTGGAAACAAATGTGACAGCACCAAGCCGCCATCATGACCCTACCTCAGTCAAGAAGCCATGGCGGACACAGTCTGGACTGGATTAGGCTACCCAACAAACGTTCCCATGGCCAGGCTGTGGGGGAGGGTGAGAAGATGCATAGATGTGTGGTCAGTTCACCCTGCCCCCGCACTGTGTCCAATGTCCCACCCCCCCACTATAACTGGCTAGTCATTCGTTCTGCTCCTCCCTCCTAACTTTCAAATCTGTCAGGCTTTCCCTAGCTCATCTTGTGTGAAATTGTGTCCTCTTCCCCCCTCACTCAAAATTCTTCCCTGTAATTAAGTTACTAAGTTAATTCCCTGTAGTTAATTCCCTTAAACACGTGCACCTGTAACTTTTCAACCTCATAAATGTATCCTTGTCTCTCCCGATGTTCACCTTTCCCTTATCTCTCTTAGATTGTAAGCCCTCTGGGATAGGGACATGTCTATAACTATTGAATTGTACAGTCCCATGTATACTGCTGGTACTATATAAATAATAATTATTAATAATACATTAATAACAATGAGCAGCCATGGTGGCCAATGACTGCCAGCCATGTCACCAGCCATGACAGCCCTGATCCAGGATGGGTTATGACAGCCACAACAGACATGATAGCCCACTGTGACCTGCTTTGCCCCGATTGGGCAAATGGTAGCCTGGGCTCTGACATGAGCCAATCCGGGCTGTGAGCCTGGGCTAGCTGCCAACATGCCTGGGGGCAATCCCAGACCTACATCTGGCGACCTCTAAACAGACATGTTGGTGACTTGCGACCCATGGGCCAAAGAAAAAGCAACCCACAGCGGGTCACCATCACATTCTATTTTTTACCCATTGAATCTTGAACTACTGCCATCCATTCCTGGACTTTCCCAGTGAGCCTTATAAGACTTTTGCTATCTGAGCATAGCATGAGACAATATCTGAGATTACACAACCCTTTGGGGACAGATTCCCATTAACGTCAGTTGGGTTGTTCCTAGATAAAAGTACTATTCAACACCTAAGGTAAGGAATATCTAGCTCTGTGTAACTTGGAGCAGTATTTTATTTATTTTTATATGGATTTCTAACCTGATCAGGGTGGTTTACAACATCATATATGAATAGATGTATAAAATATACAAAAATTAAAACTTATAAAAATATAAACTGTATAAAATTACCATTAAAACCACTGGTACCTATCCCCTGATACCTATCCCCACCTACCCAAAACCTGGCCAAATAAATAGGTCTTGAGTTGTTTCTGGAAGCTGCTCAGGCTTGGGCTTTGTTGATCCTCCAGGGAAAGGGAGCTCCAAAGCTGTGGAGAAGCCAGTGAGAATGTCACTCTGTGTGCCCTTGCCAATATGGATTTGGTGCAATGATGCAACTTGCAAGAGGGCATCCCTGGTTAATGTTACTGATGACAATGAAAGTGGTCTTTTAGATAGGTAGGTCCAAATATTTTTTGGGATGTTTTATAGGTCAAAACTACCTCTTTGAATAGTGCCCAGAAAGCTAATGGAAGCCAGTTCAGAGTCTGAATCTCTGGTGAAATATGGAGAAGGTGGGCTGCCACATCAGCTGCATCCCTCAATAGCAGCCCCACATAGAGCACACTGCAGGAGCCTAGCCTCGAGGGTGGATGACAGTGACCAGGTCTGTTTGAATCTGAAAAAAAAGGGTCACAACCTTCTAACCGGTATGGAGACCACCAAACCTATTTCATTCATACTCAAACCATTGCCCTCAAGAAGTGAAAGCATAACAGAGCTGAAATAAACCTTATGCCCCTTTTGGACCTAATTCAGCCACTTTATGCTGAGTAGTACTTTTGCTTGTTAGGGAGAAGAACTGAGTGCCTAATGAACTAACTCTTCAGACTTGATGAGCTGACTGCTCTTTTCTCCTCCTCCATCCCAAGTCTTAAAATGTCAATTTTTCTTGTTAGGGAAGCCAGAATATTAAAAGAATTAAAAAGCCATGTCACTTACTGTAGCTTAATGGGAGATTATAAAATTGCTATTAGTAAGAAAACCTACAACGCTCAGGACTTTAAATGAAGGCTGATGATGAAAATTCTAAAAGCTTAAGAAGTGTTCTCCCTTATGAGCCCTGAATTAAAGTTGCTCAAATCCAAAGCTAATAACTTTACTACTGGAGATAAAGAGGAGTCTCTCTTGGATGCTAATAGCATTATCAGAGAGGCTTTCTCAAAGTTTCAAGTCGCCAATGGGCAGACCATCTAACGTGACTGAGCTTGCCAGTACTGGATTATGGCACGAAAGGCCAAGTTCAGACCTAAAGAAGTTGAACACAATTATATTGAAGTCATTGGAATTTGGAAATGTATTCACTTAGGCCATTTGATTTAGGCCTGTATGTGGGGTGGGGTTTAAATTTTTTTAAAATAATTATATATATAACTTTATATGTATGAATTACAGGAATCATCCCCCAAACATCCCTAACATAATTTTTGTCCAAAGTATCTGAAAATCGGATAGGTTTGGGCTAGTGCAGAAATGGATATCTCTGGCAAATCTCATGTGTGATTCAAATCAGCTCTGGTGAAGTGGATATTATGTGTTATCCATTTCCCCTTTGTTTGGACATCCATTTTGGTTATTTTGGTTTGCCTGCTTTGGCTATTTCAGTATCTCAGTAAAACAGTTTCTCTGTTATGATATTTCAGTCATTTCAGTACTGCATTTCAGTACTAAGTAGTATTAAAAATGAAGAGTAGTGCTAAATAATCCCAAAACATAGTAACAAAGTACCAAATAGCTGAAATAAAGTGGACTAATAGATGAAGTATCCGAAATACAAAGTATCTGAAAAAGACAACAATTGTTTTGGCTGTAGGCAATTGCTGCGATAATCAGTGTGCTGTCTCAGATCGTGAATAATATCCACAAATATTCATTTCAGCTCCACTTTTGTCCATTTAAGAGGTTTCTCTTTTTTTTTTCTGTCAGCAGAGAACATAAAGAACTATATGAGCCTAGCAAAGTACTTGAATAAGATATTTGCAACTCATTTTATTTCTGTGAATCCTTGTTTTCCTCTGTTGTCAGAAAGCACGCAGATAAATCAGACAAAAGCAAAATTTTGCAGGCTGAATTCTGCTCTTAGTTAAACACCTGTACAATTTCTATTTATTGTAAAGGGCCTTGAAGCAATGCAAGCCCAAAATAGAATCTGGTTGGCCATTTGTGTGAAATATGGAAGATGCAGAGTTCAGATTCAAGACCTAAAAATACCAACAAAAGTGTGTTTCACCGTGTGAACTGGTCTCAGCCACATCCCATACTGCTTTGGTGAATGCCAACCAAGCCTCGGAGGAAAAATGAAACATGTTGCTAATGCTATTAGAGCAGCAACTGAACACCAAAGATTGGGACACCTTTGATGAATCTAGGGTGTCCAAATCAACCCAGTCTGATTTTGGCACTGTTGATGCCTGAACTTAACCTGATGGGCTGCTCAAACATGCCAGCTGGCCTTTGAAAGTGATAGACTTCAGCCAGGACCACTACAAAGCCCAACTCCACAGCATTTCCGGCCAGGGCCTGTCACTTTCACAGCCCCCCCATGCCCCCCCCACACATTGCCTCTCACCTGAGAGGTGCAGTTGGAGGGGGGGAAGCATTAGGCAGCCTTTGAAAATGACAGGCCCCAACTGCGTCCTCAGCGGTCCTGGTTGTGGCCTGTCGCTTGCAAAAGCCACTTTCCCCCACTACAGCACCTTTTAACTGAGAGGCACTAGGCACTGTTTGTGTGTGGGGTGGGAGGGAGGAAGGAGCGTGCCGACCTACCTTTGAAATTGTCAAGCACTGGTTGGGACTACTGAGTAGCTGGGCTCTGAAGCGCCCGGGGCTGGGTCTTGCCAGTTTCTCAGTGTAATGCTTGCATTTTGGTTCATTGGGTACCCAATTGGTTCTCAGGTAGCCCATAGCATGCCCCGAAATGCAGGCATTACCCGCAAGTAGTAATTTTAGTACCCATTGCAGCTCTAATTGCTATTGACTCTGGGTCTGACCCCAAGACCTGTGCAATGCACATGTGGCACATATGCCTACACACGCAACTCACGTACTCTCCACGTGCAGCCCCGCTATGAGGACTATGGCACATGCAAAAAATGTGTGTGCGCAAAATGCATGTGTGTGTCTGTCCACATGCAAGTCATGTGTTCAGGGGTTGGGAAACGCACCCTCTGTCCAGCATTACTAATGGAACAACTTCAGTAAAAGAACATCTGTAGACCAGGTGTAGGTTCAGGCAGGCATCTTGGGATCTCTGGCCAAGAGGTACAGACACAGCTGTAAGTCTTAGGAAGAGCAACAGATAGATCAAAGATGATTGCTGGTGATGAACAACCATCTAGAAAGGACTGACACTTTTGCTTCACATGGAATGGGGGGAAACAATAACACAAGTGACAGACAAAAATCCATTGATGGAGGAATGGTTGGACTTACCATTTTGGAATAGACATAAGAACATAAGAAGTGCCATACTAGGTCAGACCAATGGTCCATCGAGCCCAGTATCCTGTCTCTGGCAGTGGCCAATCTTGGTTGCTTGGGAAAAGGTACCCAAGAAGTCACAATGAAGCTATCCATTTGCTGCTGTTCACTCCCAGTTCCCGAAAGTCCAAAATTAAGTCCCCCAAACCTACTTGGGCAATAGCCATTAATGAACCTACCCTCTAAGAACTTATCCAATCCTTTTTTAAACCCACCTATATAACTGGCCTTGACCACATCCTCTGGCAATAATTCCACAAGTTAATTGTGCATTGAGTGAAAAATACTTTTTTCTATTTGTTTTAAATCCCCTGAAAGTTAGTCTCATGGACTGTCCCCTAGTTCCAGTACTATTTGAGAGGGTAAATAACAACTCCCTATTTACTTGTTCCACACCACTTATGATTTTATAAACTTCTGTCATATCCCCTCTGACATCTTTTGTCCAGCCTGAAGAAGCATCTCCTACAGAAGCTGTTCCAATACCCTTTATCATTTGTGTTGCCCTTTTCTAGTTCTACTATATCTTTTTTTAGATGGGGCAACCAGAACTGCACACGATAGTCAAGGTGTGGCCATACCATTGATTTAAAGGCATTGATATTTTCAGCTTTATTCTCTAGCTCTTTCTGAATAATTCCTAACCTTCTCTTTGCTTTTTTGACTGGTTCTGCACATTGGACAGAGGATTTCAATGTATTGCCCGGCCAGGGAACACTTGAGAGGCCTGTGGGCTTCCACACCACAACTGACGCTGTACCTGCAGAGAGAGGCTGGGAGCTGAGAGGGCTTGTAGTGATTGGAATTTACCTGGTCTCCCTCCCAAGCACAATTCTCAATCGGGATCTTAGTCACCCCCACACCACAAATCAAACGTTTAATTGGGTACAACACTATTTTATTCTTAAGTTACCACACAGATAACATACCATCAGCACAGTTCTTGGATAGATCTAGCCCTGCCTACTAAACACATTAAAAATACATGTTTCTTACATGTCCTGCACACTACAGTGGCAAGTGTTGATTTGGAGAGGTTGGTACAGGTGGGGGCCCGAGGGTCCATACCTGGGAGAGGTGCCCCTTGTATCTGGATCTTTTGAGAGTGATGATAAGGATCAACAGCCCAGTGACTCATTGCAAAGCTAGTGGCCAGTAGCGCTAGAGATAATTTGCCATGATTCGGGTTTCTGCTTATATCGTCCTCTGGGCTGGAGAGAATTATGCTGGTATGCTTGGTGCAGGACCTCACGTCACTATCTCGTGGGTTTCTGCTGACCACATTCTTATGCACATCTCAGTCTTTATCTCTTCAGAACATCAAGACCCCATCCCTCTGGGCAAGGCTGAACCTTCTGTGCTTCAAGATGAGACTAGAGTTTTCTTCCTGCCCTGGCACCCTCAAGGCTGTTAGCTAGCCAATACCCATTACTCTGCATTATAAGAAGGCCGTTTGTTGTGTTAAGTGTCGCAAGCTATCTCCTGTTTTGCAGTATTTATTGCTTTGTTTATATCAACATTCCCTTCCTCCCTTCCAAACAATCTCTCTCTTGCATGGTTCAGCAGTTTTCCCACAACTGTGATCTGAGACCCCTGGTTTAGGCTTAGGTCATCTGGTCTTGTTCTTGGCTTGTACCCGTCATGCTTTTCAAGATGAACCAACATATTTCTACTTAGGCTAATATAAGCACATATATTCAACACTACTTATATTCAATCTAACACTGTTACAAACAGGTGTACACAGTTACTAAAATCATCTAAAAAACCAAATTTACAATCATTGTGTCAGGTGAGAATACAATCATAACACAACAGGCTCACCCCAGTCCACCTTTGGGCTCTTCACCTGCTTGCCCCCAAGGACTCTATTTCCAGGCATGGACTTGTGCTGGGGAAAGGGGTTTCCTGGGCCTCACCTCCCAGTGGGAGAGGGAGAGGGGGCGGGGTCAGAGATCCCTCCCTGGGGTTCTGGACAGGGGAACACTTGAGAGGTGGCGCACTTGCTGGCAGTGTCTCAGGCGCACACTTCAGGCCACGCACCTAAGGGCTGCACCAAAGGGTCATTGGGTGTGGCCCTTGGAGAGGGGAGGGTCCATGTGGTCCGGGGGAAGTTATGCTAGTTTTTGGGCTGTTGATATGGTGTGGTAGTTATTTGGGGGGCTTTGTGTAGTATGGGAATTGGGTACTGATTGTGGGGTTATGAACTGGGGTTTTATTAAGTGTGGGAAGTTTGGTTTTGGGGGTTATTTTTAGGTATAAAGGGGATGGTGGTTTGTTCTCATCTCCTGGTGAGACCATAAGATGGGGGACAGGACTGAGGCTTCACGGTTCAGTGAGAGTGGTTGAGTGGTCCCATGGGATACAAGGGAAGGAGATCATCCCTTAGTGAGAGGGGGAGTTGAAGGGGCTAGGATTAGACCAATAGTGGGATTGAACGGATTAAATAGAAGACAGGGGATAGGAAATGGAGATGGGGCTTGGTGATTGGGGGAGGGGAATCTCCCTTGTTGTCTGGGCAGAGCAGTCATGGAGTGGGGCATTCTATGGGACAGGCTGGCTGGGGGAGGGCTGCGGCCATTGGGGTAGTGATGGGTTGGAGTATTTATGGTCCCTTAGGGACGCATGTTCAATCTGCAAGATGGGACAGGTACTTGGTGCCTGTTCTTCTCGCTGTCCCCCAGGAAAGAGGAGAGGTGATTCAGGATCATAAGGCCCCTGACCTGAAGCTGTTGCTGTTGAATGCAAGGTCAGTGGTAAATAAAGCCACAACTGTCCAGGAATTAATCCTGGACCAAACAGCCAACCTCATGTGTATTACAGAGACCTGGCTGGACACTGAATGAGGGTCTATCCTGGCTGATTTTGTCCCAGCTGGGTACTCCATACAGCATCAACCACAGCCAGAGGGCAGTGTAGCCATTGTTTTTAGGGATGGCTACAATGGCTAAAGCTGGCCGGTTTCTTTAACCGGAGCGTGAAGGGCAGCGACCTCCTCCGGGTGAAGCAGGCCTAGCAAAGCTCCCCAGTGCACAAGCTGGTGTAGGATGTGTCCACACGGTGGAATTTCGACTTTCCTTATGCTCGAACAACTTCTCGAGCAGAAAGCCGCCTTGCATCGGGTTCAACTGGTGACAGACAGCAGGGCACTTCCAGGGTATGATGGGGTGGAATGGGAGATCCTGGCTCAGACAGTCTTTGTGCTGAGACCATTCCTGACCATGACAGAGACCATCAGCTCCTCCACAGCCACTATCAGCCAGGTGACCCCACTGTTCCAGAGTCTCCTGAGGAGCCTGGAGGAGATCCTCCAGTGGTGGGATTGTGGCCCTCAGGGCAGGAAACTGGCGGATGAGGCGGTTGACCTGGTGCAGCAGCTGAAGGCAGGGCTGAAAGTGCAGTTTGATGAGCTCCTGAAGCTGGCGCAATATGTTTTGGCAACCATGCTGGACCCCAGAGTCAAAGGCAGCGTGCCATGCCAGACAGCGTTGTATGGGCACTGGAAGGATGACCTGGTAGAGAAGGTCCGCCAGGCAGTGGGCTCTTGAGAATGCGCAGAAGCAGCAGCAGCAGCAGGAGGATGCCCCTGGGGAGTGTGGGAGTGGGAGCAGCCACCCCTTTCAGCCAGCAGGGTCTATCCCTGCCCCAAGCCCTAGTAGTAGCAGCACCAGCAGCAGGCTGAGCAGCAGCAGCATCCCTATTGCGAGCATCAGCTCTTATGTGCAGGGCACTCTAGCGAGCATGGGCTCGTGCACATCAGGGCAGGAAGCGTGGCTGAGGGCAGTGGTGGAGGTGGTGCCCAAGGATAGTTACGTGAGGGAGTATGACAGCGCCTGAGCAGCAGTGGAGAGATACCTGGAGAAGGAGCCATGCATCAAACCCAGCTTGGCCTACTGGGCTGGCAAGACCAATGTGTGGCCAGCCCTGTCCAAAGTGGTCAAGGGTCTCTTGTCTTGCCTACCAACGAGTGTCGCTAGCGAGTGGATGTTCTCCATGATGGGGGTCATTTGCTCGCAGTACCACCTGAGACTGGAGGCCAAGTTGGTGGAGCAGTTGCTTTTTATAAAGGTCAACCTTCCACTGCTGGGATTCCCTGAGCTGCCCCTGGACATGGATTGATGGTGCAGTGGCACACGCCATCCCATGCCAGGGGCAGTCTTGGGACGGGGCTCCTCCTCAACCTGGACTGCTGCTTCTGAGGTGCTGTCCCTCCTTCCCAATACCCGGTGCCTGCCCTGCCTCTCTCTTTCTCTGACTAGATGGCCTCAGCCGGCTTATCTGACTGACATCATGACATAGGGTGGCATAGGGAAGCTGTACGCCTGTCAGCCGGCCTCTGGCTAGATGATCTTGGCCCACCTATCAGACTGGCTCTCTCTCCACTACACAATCNACTTAGGCTAATATAAGCACATATATTCAACACTACTTATATTCAATCTAACACTGTTACAAACAGGTGTACACAGTTACTAAAATCATCTAAAAAACCAAATTTACAATCATTGTGTCAGGTGAGAATACAATCATAACACAACAGGCTCACCCCAGTCCACCTTTGGGCTCTTCACCTGCTTGCCCCCAAGGACTCTATTTCCAGGCATGGACTTGTGCTGGGGAAAGGGGTTTCCTGGGCCTCACCTCCCAGTGGGAGAGGGAGAGGGGGCGGGGTCAGAGATCCCTCCCTGGGGTTCTGGACAGGGGAACACTTGAGAGGTGGCGCACTTGCTGGCAGTGTCTCAGGCGCACACTTCAGGCCACGCACCTAAGGGCTGCACCAAAGGGTCATTGGGTGTGGCCCTTGGAGAGGGGAGGGTCCATGTGGTCCGGGGGAAGTTATGCTAGTTTTTGGGCTGTTGATATGGTGTGGTAGTTATTTGGGGGGCTTTGTGTAGTATGGGAATTGGGTACTGATTGTGGGGTTATGAACTGGGGTTTTATTAAGTGTGGGAAGTTTGGTTTTGGGGGTTATTTTTAGGTATAAAGGGGATGGTGGTTTGTTCTCATCTCCTGGTGAGACCATAAGATGGGGGACAGGACTGAGGCTTCACGGTTCAGTGAGAGTGGTTGAGTGGTCCCATGGGATACAAGGGAAGGAGATCATCCCTTAGTGAGAGGGGGAGTTGAAGGGGCTAGGATTAGACCAATAGTGGGATTGAACGGATTAAATAGAAGACAGGGGATAGGAAATGGAGATGGGGCTTGGTGATTGGGGGAGGGGAATCTCCCTTGTTGTCTGGGCAGAGCAGTCATGGAGTGGGGCATTCTATGGGACAGGCTGGCTGGGGGAGGGCTGCGGCCATTGGGGTAGTGATGGGTTGGAGTATTTATGGTCCCTTAGGGACGCATGTTCAATCTGCAAGATGGGACAGGTACTTGGTGCCTGTTCTTCTCGCTGTCCCCCAGGAAAGAGGAGAGGTGATTCAGGATCATAAGGCCCCTGACCTGAAGCTGTTGCTGTTGAATGCAAGGTCAGTGGTAAATAAAGCCACAACTGTCCAGGAATTAATCCTGGACCAAACAGCCAACCTCATGTGTATTACAGAGACCTGGCTGGACACTGAATGAGGGTCTATCCTGGCTGATTTTGTCCCAGCTGGGTACTCCATACAGCATCAACCACAGCCAGAGGGCAGTGTAGCCATTGTTTTTAGGGATGGCTACAATGGCTAAAGCTGGCCGGTTTCTTTAACCGGAGCGTGAAGGGCAGCGACCTCCTCCGGGTGAAGCAGGCCTAGCAAAGCTCCCCAGTGCACAAGCTGGTGTAGGATGTGTCCACACGGTGGAATTTCGACTTTCCTTATGCTCGAACAACTTCTCGAGCAGAAAGCCGCCTTGCATCGGGTTCAACTGGTGACAGACAGCAGGGCACTTCCAGGGTATGATGGGGTGGAATGGGAGATCCTGGCTCAGACAGTCTTTGTGCTGAGACCATTCCTGACCATGACAGAGACCATCAGCTCCTCCACAGCCACTATCAGCCAGGTGACCCCACTGTTCCAGAGTCTCCTGAGGAGGCTGGAGGAGATCCTCCAGTGGTGGGATTGTGGCCCTCAGGGCAGGAAACTGGCGGATGAGGCGGTTGACCTGGTGCAGCAGCTGAAGGCAGGGCTGAAAGTGCAGTTTGATGAGCTCCTGAAGCTGGCGCAATATGTTTTGGCAACCATGCTGGACCCCAGAGTCAAAGGCAGCGTGCCATGCCAGACAGCGTTGTATGGGCACTGGAAGGATGACCTGGTAGAGAAGGTCCGCCAGGCAGTGGGCTCTTGAGAATGCGCAGAAGCAGCAGCAGCAGCAGGAGGATGCCCCTGGGGAGTGTGGGAGTGGGAGCAGCCACCCCTTTCAGCCAGCAGGGTCTATCCCTGCCCCAAGCCCTAGTAGTAGCAGCACCAGCAGCAGGCTGAGCAGCAGCAGCATCCCTATTGCGAGCATCAGCTCTTATGTGCAGGGCACTCTAGCGAGCATGGGCTCGTGCACATCAGGGCAGGAAGCGTGGCTGAGGGCAGTGGTGGAGGTGGTGCCCAAGGATAGTTACGTGAGGGAGTATGACAGCGCCTGAGCAGCAGTGGAGAGATACCTGGAGAAGGAGCCATGCATCAAACCCAGCTTGGCCTACTGGGCTGGCAAGACCAATGTGTGGCCAGCCCTGTCCAAAGTGGTCAAGGGTCTCTTGTCTTGCCTACCAACGAGTGTCGCTAGCGAGTGGATGTTCTCCATGATGGGGGTCATTTGCTCGCAGTACCACCTGAGACTGGAGGCCAAGTTGGTGGAGCAGTTGCTTTTTATAAAGGTCAACCTTCCACTGCTGGGATTCCCTGAGCTGCCCCTGGACATGGATTGATGGTGCAGTGGCACACGCCATCCCATGCCAGGGGCAGTCTTGGGACGGGGCTCCTCCTCAACCTGGACTGCTGCTTCTGAGGTGCTGTCCCTCCTTCCCAATCCCCGGTGCCTGCCCTGCCTCTCTCTTTCTCTGACTAGATGGCCTCAGCCGGCTTATCTGACTGACATCATGACATAGGGTGGCATAGGGAAGCTGTACGCCTGTCAGCCGGCCTCTGGCTAGATGATCTTGGCCCACCTATCAGACTGGCTCTCTCTCCACTACACAATCCACGCCAGCCTATCTGAGTGCCCTGACAAGGTCCCAGCCTGCCTTCCCTACTGCCTGTCATGCCATGCTGCCTGTCTGCCTGCCCGCCCAAGTGGCCAAGATCAAACCCTGCCCCAGTCTGCCTTCTGCTCATGCTATGCTGCCTGTCTGCCCGCCCGCCCAGATGGCCAAGATCAAACCCTTCCTCAGTCTGCCTTCTTCTCATGCCACGTTGTCTGTCTGCCCACCTGCCCAGGTGGCCAAGATCAAACCCTGCCTCAGTCTGTCTTCCCAAGCTCATGCTACGCTGCCCCCTGCTTCAGTCTGCCTTCTGCTAATGCCATGCTGCCTGTCTGCCCGCCCGCCCAGGTGGTCAAGATCAAACCCTGCCTTAGTCTGCCTTCCCATGCTCATGCCACACTGCCTATTTGCCAGGTGGCCAAGATCAAACCCTGCCTCAGTCTGCCTTCCCATGCTCATGCCAAAGTGCCTGTCTGCCTGCCCTGTGGACAGAGCTGAATCCCTGCCCCAGCCTGCCTGCCTCATGCCAAGGTGCCTGTCTGCCTGCCCTGGCAACCCTAGCTGATGTGCCCCACTGGCCTGGTAATACCGCTGCTGCTGTCTGCTGGTCCATGGGTGCTCTGCCCTGACAAATCCAAATGTGCGCATGCAATCCTGCTGATGCCATCTGCTGCTGTATGGGAGCTCTTCCCTGGCAAATCCTACCATCTTGGCTCCATGGGTGCTGTGCACAGGCAAATCCTGCTGTTTCTGTCTCTGCTGTTCCACGGATTCTGTGCCCGGTCAATCCAATGTCTGCTAGTGCTGCCAATGCTGCCTCTGCTGTCTGTGCCACGGGATCTGTGCCATGGCTATCCAATGTCTCCTGCTGCTTCTGCCAATGCTGCTGTCTGTGCCACGTGTTCTGCTACCGGGCAATCCAATGTCTGCTGCTATTAGGGATGGGCGAACAGAACACCATTCAGATGTTTGGACGTTTGGTAGTTCAGTTCGAAACCCAAGTTCAAGTTCAGCTGTTCGGTTTGGCAGAGTTTGGTTTGGCCAAATTCGGCCGAACATTCAAAAAAGTGCTATTGGTACCGAAACCGAATTTTTTTCAGTATTGGTATTATTTGGCCCTGAAAAGATCCTTGCTGTCCACCTCTGCTTTCCACCCCTGGTGCCAGGAAGTCTGCTCCTCAGCTGCCTCCCCCTTCCAGTCACATTTTTCCCACCCACAGTCACGTTTTTCCCGCCCCCGAACTCATCCGAACTTTTCAGAACTGTTCAGAAGTTCAAGCGTTTGGTTCAGAAGTTTGGTTCAGTTGTCCGAACAGGCCGAGTTTGGGCCAAACTCCAAACTTCCGAACCGCGTTCACGCATCCCTAGCTGCTACTGCCAATGCCACCTCTGATGTCTGTGCCACCGGTTCTGCTACTTGGCAATCCAGTGTCTGCTGCTGCTGCCAATGCCACCTCTGCTGTCTATGCCACGGGTTCTGCTACCAGGCAATCCAATGTCTGCTGCTGCTGCTCATGCTGCCTCTGCTGTCTGTACCATGGGTTCTGCTGCTGGGCAATCCAATGTCTGCTGCTGCCAGTGTTGCCTCTTCTGTATGCCCCAGCAATCCAATGTCTGCTGCTGCTGCCAATGCTGCCTCTGTTGTCTGTGCCATGGGTTCTGTGCCTGGCAACTCAACATCTGCTTCTACTGCCTCTGCTGTGCCACGGGTACTGTGACCTGGCAATCCAATGTCTGCTGCTGTTGCCAATGCCGTCTCTGCTGTCTGTGCCACAGGTTCTGTGCTCCAGCAATCCAATGTCTGCTGCTGCTGCCAATGCCACCTCTGCCATCTGTGCCATGAGTTCTGTGCCCTGGCAATCCAATGTCTTCTGCTGCTGTCAATGATGCCTCTTCTGTCTGTGCCATGCATTCTGTGCCCTGGCAATCCAATGTCTGCTTCTGCTGCCAATGCCGCCTCTGCTGTTTGAGCTATGGGTTCTGCTACCGGGAAATCCAATGTCTACTGCTGCTGGCAATGCTGCCTCTGCTGTCTGTGCCATGGGTTCTCTGTGCCCCAGCAACCCAATGTCCACTTCTGCTGCCTCTGCTGCATCATCATTACTGTGCCCTGGCTATCTTATGTCTGCTACTGGGTGACCAAGTGATTCACCACCGGGCAAGGCTTGACCAGTTGGCAAAATAGCTTGTTGAGATCCAGAGAGTATGATGCAAGCCTGCAATGCCCGGCCAAGTAGGGATGCCAGCCACTGAGCCCTGACCGGGCCTCTGCCACTGCTCCACAAATGCCAGTCAGCCTGCAACACCCGGCTGAGTAGGGGTGCTAGCCACTCCAACCCCACAACCCACTGTCAGGGTTCTGGGACCTATGTTACAGGCAGGGAGGGCTGTCATTTCACCTGTCTGCTATTGTCCCACATCGAGGCCATCCAGGCTGCAACACCTGGTCAAGTAGGGGTGCCATTCACCGAGCCCTGACCAGACCTCTGCCGCTGTTCCACCAATGTCAGACAGCCTGCAATGCCTGGCAAAGGGTGCCAAGCCTTCCTGGTCTCTTTTGATGATGCCACTGGGTCTCCAATAGCCAGCCCTGCCACCACGGGCACCCCCAGGGGCCAAGAATCTAGCCTGCCTGCCCAGGCAACCCGGGGTGCCAAGCACCAAACTTTCCCGGTCTCTGCTGCTGCTGCCGCTGGATCTTCGACGGCCTTCCATGCTGCCACGGGCACCCCTGGGGGGTCCCTGGAGTCCCCCAAGCCTCCCAGTGGGTCCAAACTCCATATAACATCTGGGAGGGTCCGAACTCTGCCAACTGAACCCATGAACCCATCTAAGTTTTTAGTCTGAACGGCCAAATGGCCGAACATCCGAACTCCGTCCTGTTCACACATCCCTAATATTAACATTAGGGGAGGTCTTTAAGAGATTTAAGGTCTTGTATTCATTATTTAAGCTAGAGAAGGACATTCCCGCCCTAGAAATCTCATGATTTTGAAGCTGATCTCATGATTTTTTAAAAGGCTTGAGACTTTTAATTTTGGAAAACTTCTGTGCCCCAGATCAGGTGAAGAGGGAAGCCACACATACACGTCTCTAACTCTGACTCCCAGTTCCTGCCAACTCAGAGCCGGAAAAAGTGACTTTATTTTTTCAAAAGGCTTGTGATTCTTCAAAATCATAAGATTTTTAAAGGGAAAAAAAGTATTCATTGAGGTCGGGAGAGGTGTTCATGAGATTTGAGGGTCTGGTATTTAGAGATGGCCAAACGCGGTTCAGAAGTTCAGGGTTCGGCCCAAACTCGGCCTGTTCGGACGACTGAACCTGAACCCGAAACTAAACATGAACTGACCAAACTGAACTCAATTCCGAACGCCAAAATGAACGAACAGTTCAGTCAGTTCGGATCGCATTCGGGTGAGTTCGGGTGGGTAAAATTACAAAAACGTGGTGTCACGGGAAGGCCAAACGTGGCAGGGAGGGGGAGTTAGCTGAGGACCAGACTTCCAGGCACCAGGGGTGGAGAGGCTTGGAGTAGCAGCCAGCCTGCCAAATCACCATCCCTTTTCGCCTAAGGGCTTCGCAGTCTATGATTGGCCACAGGCGAGGCTGCACAGAACCAATGAGGCTTACGGTGAGGCAGGTGCAGCAAGAAACAAAACTGATTGCCTCCCCCCTTCCCAACTAGTCACTGAGCTAGTCACTGTTCCTGAACAGCATGCATTTAAGAAGGCTCCCTCTCTCCCAGCATTTTTGTTCCTTCCTATTCCTAATCCATTGCCATCCTCCTCCTATTTCACCCATCCAACCCATCTACCTCCATATTCACTTTTATTTAGCTTAGCTTAGATAGATTTAGTTGTGTTTTTTTGTTTTTATCCTCCCTGTGTTAAATCTTCCTTCCTCCCTCCCCCCTCCATTGAATCCTTTCCCTCTCCCATTCCATCCCTGATTACCTTCCCTTCCCCTGTTTTTTGATTCATTTAGAGTAGGATTATTACAGATAGTAGACAGATGTAGGAGCTAGCTTAGTGATAGAGATAGTGTTTAGTGATTTAGTTTTATTGTTTGTAGGAGTAGCCCTTTGTACTTATTAGATAATCCATTTTGTTCATAGCATTTAGAATAGTTAATAGCAGTTAGACTTTGTGTGTGTGTGTGTGTGTGTGTATATATATATATATATATATAATATTAGATACAAAATTAAAAAAAAAAAATAATTAAAAAAAATAATATAAGAACATTATTTTGGAGGGAGAAATGGAGAAGGAAAGGAGAGGCCTGTCTGCTGCCCATAGGGGAGGCAAAGGGGCACATGGCACAGGCAGGAGGGGCCATGCCCGGGGAGTGGCAGCAGGCAGCAGCAGTAGAGACACATCACCACCCCCCAAACTCAGCAGGCCTGCTTTAGGGCAACAGGCTTCAGTGGCTCAGCATTGCCTCCTGGCAGTACCCTCCTCCACTGCCATGCAGGGCACTGGAAGGCAGAAATAGGGTCACAGTTTCCTGCACTGGCTACTGCTAGAGGACCCACCGCCAGGGTTCTGGGGCCATGTTACTGGCAGGATGGGCTGTGGCCAATACCTAGAAGCTGCCACTCTAGCCCCAGGACCCACCATCATGGGTCTGGGGCCATCATTCCTTGCATAGAGAGTCTTTTTCTGAATGCCTGAACTGAACTGAACAGGACCGAACTGAACGACCGAACCCAAACGTGGTGAATGAACCGAACGGTCGAACCAAACGGCCGAACCGAACCGAACCAAACCGGACCGAACCAAACAGCCAAACCCGAACCAAGATCTTTTCACCCATCCCTACTGGTATTGATTGTTTAAGCTAGGGGCGGACATTTCTTGCCTAAAAATCTTATGATTCTGAAACTCGTCTCATGATTTTCAAAGTCTTGAGATTTGTAATTTTGGAAAACCTTTGGTTCCATATGGGGGGAACAAGGTTGATGGATTTGGGATGTGTACAGGGATACAAGACTGGGAGGATCCGGGCATTGGGTGAATTTTCTTTATTGTGATGGGGCAGCCAGGTGGTGGCATAATATTTATGACTGACTAGGCTAAAATTTGGTGATGTGTATTCACAGACAAAGCTGGGGGGCAACCAGTGGTGCAGGGAAGGGTATGTAGTGGCAATGGGAGACAGGTTTCTGTAGGGGTGTATATTTTGGGACAAGAAGCAACATACACACACTTACACACAAGTACATACAGACATATAGACACACATCCACACACCCACCAACACAGATACTAGTGAAGGCCTCCACCTTAACTTACATGCCATTTAACCAGTAAAGGCATTGTACAGTCTCACATATTGTGCTTGCTTACAAATTAGGCTCCATCCACTAGGGATGGGTGAACACGGTTTGGAAGTTCGGAGTTTGGACCGAACTCAGTCTGTTCGGTTGACCGAACCGAACTTCCGAACTGAACTCGAATTTCAAACCAAACCAAACCAAACCGAATTTCTGAACTCCGTTCTGTTCACCCATCCCTAGTGGCAATACACACCAAAAAACACTTGTTTTGAATGGCCGAACTTGGTTCGGATGTTCAAATTCGACCGAACTTGGACTGTTCGGTTGACCAAACTGAACTTCCAAACCAAACTCGAATTTCAAACCGAACTGAACCGAATTTCTGAACTTGAATTTCAAACCAAACCGAACCAAACTGAATTTCCGAATTCCATTCTGTTCACCCATCCCTACCATCCACTGAAAGTTTGCCTTGTTTTTTTAGCTCTAATCCTCTTCTTCTGTAGTTTGGGGGCAACATGTAAGCAGTAAAGATGTTCATGCTCACATTTTGTGCTCGTTTGCAAACGAGGCTAAATTTATTCACACATTGGGTAATTTCAGACGTGACGGGCCTTTTGGCCCACCACGCTGAACCCTGGACTGGGATCCATCTCGGATCTTGTTCTGTGATCAGACCGGCCGTCCTTTAGACATGCGGGTCTGATCGCAGAGGGGAATCAGGGAGGGGCTGTGCGGTGCAGTGCAGTGTGCGGCCACTCAGCCCCGCCCCCCATGCTTCCATGGCTTCCCACCATCGGGGAGACAGGCGGGCGCAGTGTCTAATCAGGCTGCTGTGTTCGGTCCCATCCCATGGTTGGGACTTGATTCCGGGACGGGGCTGGGTAACAGTCATTACCCGCAGCCATTCCCAGCCCCGTCCCGGATCGTGGCCACCCTAACCATGGTTCTGGAGGTGAGGCCAGCCTCAACTCCAGAACTGTAGTTAACTTTGAACCCCGCCAGGAATTCACCATGGTGAACAGCTGGTGGGGCTCAAACAGACATGCACGGGATCATAGCCACCACCCTGAATCCACCGTGATTTAGGGTGGTTGACTGTGATCTGGTAACATCTGAAATTAACCTTTGCCTTGGTCTTTCAAGCACAATTCTCTTCTTCTGTATGTTGGGGGCAAGACGTAAGCAGTAAAGACATTGTACACTTTTACATATTGTTCTCACATACAAATTAGGCCCTATTGCACCCACACTTTGCCTTGGCCTTTCAGCCACAATCCNACGTAAGCAGTAAAGACATTGTACACTTTTACATATTGTTCTCACATACAAATTAGGCCCTATTGCACCCACACTTTGCCTTGGCCTTTCAGCCACAATCCTCTTTTTTATTTTTCTGTAGGGAGCAACACTGAAGCTGGGGACAGGAGCACAATATATGACACTGTACATATGTGAGACCATTTGGGCTGAGAGTCCTGCCACAATATGTGATACTATACATATGGGAGACCAAGGCAAAGCATGGATAATTGGATCCTAATTTGTAAGCGAGCACAATACGTGAGATTGAATAAAGTTTTTACTGCTTACGTGTTGCCCCCATCCTAAAGAAGAAGAGGAATGGAGCTAACAGACCAAGGAAAAGTGTGGGTGGCTAGATGGTATCATGTTACAGCACATGTGGGGCTCTTAAAAGGTTGTCAGTGAATTAGGTGCAGAAACACCTGTGAGCAGAGACTGTACATATGTGAGACTGTTTGGGCTGAAAGACTCCCCACAGTATGTGACCATGTACTTATGTGAGACTTTTCAGGCTGAAAGACCAAGCCAATGTTTGAGTGGCTGGAAGCAGTATTGTTTTGCTGCTCGTGTGGGGCTTTTAAAAGATCCTCAGTGAATTAGGAGCAGAAGTGCCTGTGAACAGAGACTGTACACATGTGAGACTGTTTGAGCTGAAAGATCCACGTATAGTGTGGGTGGCTGGATGGTATGGATTAGCTGCTCATGTGGGGCTTTTTAAAGATCATCAATGATTTAGGTGCACAAGCCCCTGTAACCAGATGTCGTTGTTTCAGTCATGTGGTCAAAGGAAGAGACTGAGATATGTCAGTCTAACTTGGGACTGAAGTTGTGAGTGAACACAATATGTGAGACTGTACAACATCTTTACTGGTTAAATGGCCCCCATGGAAGATAAGGTGGGGACCTTAACTTTTCATTTCCATGCTTTTTGTTGCATAGTTGGATTTTGAAACTACCTTAACCTCTCTCTGAAAGAGTCAGGTTTTTTTACATGTGAATGTAAGTAAATAAGTCACTGTGAGTTATTTTGGCAAATTAACAAGACCCAAGGAACTGTAGAAGAGTCAATACAAATTGAAAAACCTGTAACAGAGGATACCATCCACCAAGTCTGATTTCTAGCCACTACCACTGAGTTCTAATGCCCTAGTTTTGTTTAGTAATTAAACAAAACAGTGCTGCATGTCAGTCCTGTTTCAGAGTCAAGTGAACAGAGGAATATCAATAATGCATTGAAATTTGTAAAGAAGAAAAGAGCTGAATAGTGTACTATGAGTCTGCTATGGTAAAAAATATTTTACAATTACAATTGTAAAAAAGTAAAAAAAATATTAATTCTTTGTTCATTTCTGGTTTAAAATGGCCAGGCTCATACAAACTGTAAACCCATGGACCTACCTGTAGCCTGCTGGCCACCAAAAAATAAACCGTTTTTCAATACTTCAATACTGCTTGAAGTCAATGGGAACCTAGCATCTCACTAAGCAAGATGCAGACAGCAGACCAGCAATGGGATGGGGGCTACCCAGTCTTTTGCACTGAATGCTACATGTACAATTATCTTCCTGTTGGGGAGAGGTTGTATGTGTGCACCCGGTGCAAAGAGCTCCTAGCTCTCAAAGAATATGTATGATCTCTGGTGGCTAGAGTGGCCAAGCTGGAGGAGCTGAGGCAGAGCAGACAGAGAGGTATATAGAGGAATCCTTCAGGGACATAATAGAACAGTCCCACCTCCACTCTGGCAGACCCTGTGCTGCTTTGGAGGGGTGAGGTCTCCAGGGAGGAGAGCACAAACATGAAATGGCAGGAAGCAATCCCATAGCTGGGACCTGCCTTCCGGGTGATGTGTTAACGTCACGGGTTGGGGGGTCCGCACCCCCACTTTACCAGGTTTGAGTGACTCAGTTTCCCTTGCGCACAGTTCTCTTGAACCAGTTTCTCTCACTGGCTAATTCAAGTGTGCCACAATGAAACTTCTTG
>QEPC01013554.1:136506-160616 GCA_003113815.1 Sphenodon punctatus
GAGTGTCCCGTGCAGACCAGCTTGGCCACCACTGTGGATGGAGTAGCTATGCTACTAGCTTGAAGCCCTTCCCATGCACCTCGCGTGCGTGGGTACCCCGCTGCTTCCCCACACCTCAACCACAGACCCCTCTCAAGCCTTGCTCATTTTAAAACACCCCTTGATTGCAGACTTATTGTGCTATCCCACCTCACCAGTACAACACTGAGCATTCTAGGTATTAGGCACCAACAAGGAAGATATCCCAGAAGCGGAGTTGATGTTATGCAGTTAATCTACTGTTATTTTATGTCGTCTTTCCTTTGAACTCCAGCTGAGATGCATGTGAGGTGCCATCCATTAGAATCCACTCAGTAATCTCCCAGGAACCCTTCCTCACTGGGCATTTCAGATGTTGTAAATACAGCCATTAATTTCTCAGATAAATAATACAAGGACATTGGAAAGAGAGGGAATTGGCAGCATTGTGTCAGTTCCATTACTTAGGCAAGCTATCCAGTTGCTTTGGAGAGAGCAGGGAAGAAATTTGCATCATAAGCCCTGCAGGTTTAATTTGTAGCCTCTCCCACTGTGATGGGACTCAGATCTGAGCTGCCAGCAACACTTACGATACAACCAACAAATTCAGCAGCAACGATAGCAACTGGAATTGCTTTCCTTCCTCTCTCAGCTGATTCCCCATGTTATTTCTAAAGATTATGTCTCCGATTAAAGCAATGGACTTGCACTTTATTAACATTATTCTTGCTTAAAACCCTGTATTGTGGTTTACTGAGCAGTTACACAATAGCAAAGCCCTGGAATGCAGGCTTCAAAAACATTTATTTCCCATTATATCTGGCTCCTGCAACACTTTTCGCCAGCAATGCTCTGAGGATTTTTTGATATTTTATTTTTCCTTGCTAATGGACACAATTCATTTTGGGCCGATAGCTTCCTTTGTCTCCGTTATTTGTAATCTTCTGTTAGAAGCTGAAGCGTATCCATTATGCAAACATTGATTTTTCTCCCCTTCTTGCTTTCTCAATGGAGCCAAAATTAACCTGGTTCCTTCGACCTGACAAGAGCAGCTTTGTTTTATATATATCAGCTCTCACTGTCAAAAATGGTTTCCTTGTACACACCAGAATAACTATGGCTGGCCATGGAGGTTTTCCTTGCCATGGCTTCACGGCTACAAAAATAACAAAAATTCTGTAGGACCTACAATAATAGTCCTCTGTTTTTTTTATTTATTGTTTGGTATTCAATTTTGTGCCAAATTGCTGGGTAGTTTTCTCTCCTCTAATAAAGACAGGCACTGGGGAAATTTCTCCTTTCATTTTATAATTTAAAATACATTTTTTTCTTTAATTAAGACTCAGTTAAAGCACAATGAGCAGAACATGATCCAACGGGATGTACGGTAGAAGTTACAAAATGCAGAGCTCCAGTTTAAAGCAGAATGGGTCTTCCTTTAACATACAGGCAATGAAATCATGTCACAAACACTGGGAGCACTTTCTCTGCTGACCTCTAAAGGAATTGGGGGAGGGGGAGGGAATATCTGAGCTGTATGTTTAAAAGATAATTGTGTGAGTGACTGGGACACCCATTGTGAATGACAGCTTTTTGTAAAGTAGCTAATCAAGGAGCTGTAATGGGACACAGCCCAGTCTTGCCCTAAGTAGCTACAGAAATGAAATGATGGACTCATGGTTTCTCCCACCTCCAACGCACCACAACTGTTCCCTGGCTGTTATAGTCTGTCCTTATGGACCTTGGGAAATTGCCCTTCCCCATGCCTGCTGTTACTCATGGGAATTAATTCTTCCTGGAGAGCCCTATGCCCTGCAGCTGCTCCAATGTGGTCTGTACCTCTCCACCCTGCTGCACTCCCTGACTGGTAGTTCCAGTTTTTATCCCTGGGCTTCCACTCATCCGACCAGCTCATTTCCTGTCACCTGATTTACCTTCACCTTGGCTGGGACTGCTTAATCCTCCCCAGCCAGGCTAATGAATCCCTAGCAAAGCCATTAATGAACAGTTGGGTGATGACTAGCCTTGGACATAGACCTTCAGACAGGAACTTACCTATCCACAGCACCCCACCATAGGGACATATAAACGATGAGTGTGTCATGACATGTTCGCGGTTCCTCGGTTTTTGAGACTTCTGATTTAGTTTTAAGTGTTTAGTGTTATGTTCTATGAGGTCATGTGCTGGGATAAAAATTAATAATGATGTTTTAGGAAGGGAACCAGGGCCAGCCTTACCACAGGGTGACACAGGGCAACCCTTCCAGGGGGCCCCACAGAGGTCCCTGTTTCCACAAGAGAAGGATATGGGGGCTCCACTCACTTCCAGCAGGGCTCCAAATATGTCCACATTTAGGACCCCATGGAGGGTGTCCTCAGGGGTGTGAGGTCACCAGGGCCCCCATATTTAGTTTTCACCCTAGACCTCACAAATTTCAAGGCTGACCCTGAAGGAAACCTCACTTAAATGTTGACCCTCTGCAAAGAAAAGTTGGTACTAGCAGCTTTTGCCGTAATATTATTAGTCAAATAGGAAAGCGTCAGAAAATTGACTCTCCGTTTTCAAGCTGAGCAGGGAATGAAATGCAGCTGGATTAGCTCACACTTCTGTTGCCTGAGGTGTGCCTGTTCTTTAGAGGAGTAAATGACTTCTGCTTCCAGGACTATCACTTAAGCTTCTTTCTCCATCACTGAAGTTGACTTGCGGGCCATATGCTCTGCTTTGCAGTAAAACTATACAGAAAGGGCTGTGACCCATATAAATAAATGTATGACCTGTGGGCCTTGGAAGGCCTGGCTTTCACTGGAGGCAGTGTGGAGCTATGCTGTCACAACAGGAACTTCAGGAGGGATTATAAATAGAATATTTTGCTTGGAGTTTCTCAGTGTTCAAAGGCAGTTCACCCCCTCATTCCTTGCTTCAAAGACAGCAGGACTCCTGGCCCCTCAGACTTGGACTGGGTTGGACCCCTGGAGAGCAAGAGGCCCCACTCTATGGAGTGCCATGATGCCACAATGCTCCATTGGGCGGAAGGGGGAGAGGCATCTTAGGAAAAAAAGCAGCGGAATGCCTTAACCCCATCCTTTTTCTGATGTGTCTCTGTGGAGAGCTACAGAGTCATGGTGCTCCATGGGGATGGGGTGCACATCAGGAAAAGGGTGCAGGGGGGAGATGGACATTTTAACCCCGTTCCTTTTCTGACATGCCCTCCAACCCAGTGGAGTGCTATGATGCAATGAAGCTCTGAGAGGGTAGGGCTGCTTTGTTTCATCACGCCCAGGTGCAAAAAAGCCTGACTATCTGATTGATTTGAGGGAAATGGTTGGGGACAGGTTGGGGATGATTGGATCCCTCCATTTTTTCTATCAATATTGGGAGGGTAAAAAGGAGACCAATGTCACTTGCCAGCTATTGCTAAGATCCAGTGCAGTCAACACTGGCAAGTATTAAACTACACGTAGCTCTGTCCTTCCTATCTTGAAAGAAATAACTGAGGGATCAGGTCACCATGAAGGTTTGTTTGTTTGTTTATTTATTTAAATTCATTTATAGGCTGCCCCTCTCACAAAAGCAATGCAAGGTGGTGAACAATATAAATAATAAAATTATAATATAAAACAAATATAAAACACATATTAAAACTATCAAATCCCACACTGTCTGTCATAAAAAACCACACCCATCCCACTAACCTTCCCCTTCCTCCCCCCCCCCAAACGCTTGGCGGAATATGCAGGTTTTACATTGTCGCTAGAAAGCGAGGATTTAAAAAACAAAAAGAAAACAAAAAAACCTTTCTTTTTGGCCAAGTGTTTCACAGATCGGAATAGGGGTTGGGTGCCGATGTTTAGTCAGTTTGGGGGTGAGTTTTTTAGGGCAGTTTTATATTTTCATGTATTTTTTTGTATTTCATTAATTCTTATCTTGTAAGCTATGTGAGCCTTAGGGAAAGGGTGGGGTACAGATTTTAATTAATTAATCAAATAATTAAATAAATAAATAAATATTAAGATTCCCTAGATATGAACTCAGAGTCAAGTGCTCTCTTTTCTTCTCTCTCAAAATAATGGCCCTGTTGTTATCCTTTTGTAATGCACCTTTGAAGCAGCTGTACTGAGTCTAACCCAGTACAACACATTTCACACCAGACAGCTAAAAGGAAAATGTTCATAGTAACTGACAGTGAAGGTAGTTATAAACACCCATGGAAGGGTTTAGCTAATGTGTTTGGGAAGAGGTAACATGTAGTGTATAGCTGTGTGTATACACACTGCACAGCCATATATCAGGATCTTCAGCAGTGGGCAGGGCATATGTATGGAAAGGACAATCATTTTCTCTTAGGTCCTGGCCATGTGAAATTAACCAAACCCTTGCTATTCCAAGGGCACAGAGGAGTATTCCAGGGGGAAAGAGACATGCCAAAAAAAAGGGTGGGGTTAAGGTGTTTCCCTGTCCACTTCCTGACATGTTTGCTGTCCCCATGCAGCGCCATGATGTCAGAGTGCTCTGGGAGGAGGTGGGGATACGGCCTGTAACCAACAAGAAGCCTGACATGAGTCCAAGGGGATTAGGCCAGGAGGGCTCCTGAACTAAACTGAGCCTCTCAGGGCCATTCAGGTCCTATTGCGCTTGGTCCAGTCTGTATGGCATCCAGTGAGTGTTGCACAGATCCCCGTAAACTTGCTATTCATGTTGAGTTGCAATTTCTGTGAGTTTCAAGGTACTCGTTATTTACTTAACCATGCAATGGACTTCTGTGATAGACAGACCTGTTCACAAACCTTCCTAGGAATTAATGAACTGAACAGATATAGCTCAGGGCCTCTACACAATAAGAATTACAAAATTCATATTAGGAAATGGGTGGCGTGATTTGGTGCTTTGAGAGCTGGACTTCAGGACTGTGTGCCTTCAATTCAAATCCTGACTTGGCCTAGGACTCTCAGCCTTTTGGTAAAGAAAATGTTATGGCCAGCTGTCCTCCATCCAAACTTTTCCAGGTTAGGCAGCTGTGGCAAAAATAGTCCAGCCTGGGTCAGGGCACAGCACAGAACAAACATGCATCCTGCTGGGCCATCAGACCACAGAGGCAGGGAGAATGGAGAATGTGAAGCTGGCTGGCCTCGCTCCTGTGCTGCACCCAGTGTCCTGCCCCCGGCCATGATGGGCAGCTCTAGCTGCCCATCATGGCAGTCCCAGCCTGGGCCAGCAGAACAGCCTGGAAACAAATGTGCAACCCCAATTTTGGCCTCATTGGGCAGAAGGTAGCCCAGGCTGTGATCCTGGAGTTGTCTAGGATCACAGCCTGGGCTAGTCTCTGACATACACTGGAGCAATCCAGGGCAAACATCTGTCGGGCCCTCAACAGATGTGCCAATGTCTCGTGGGTTAAAGTATGAAAACACTTGCCATGGCAGGCCACCATCTCATCTGTTTTTACCCTTTGTAAAATGAGGTTGCTGACTTCCTGGAGTGGAGCTTGGCATCCTCAGGATACATGCTTCAACCCTTGAGATGGCCTGGTGAAGGCAGTTGCTTGGCACTGCCATGGAAAGCAGCTGTTCCAGTAGTGCCTCACCAGTGGTAGCCCACTGACTTGACTATGGTTTGGGGGACAGTGGGGAGATGGGAGGGAGATGTGGTATAAAAGGATGGAAAATGCAAATATGCCCTTAGGTCTTCCCAATGCAGACTGGATAATATAGATCTGAGTTATGCTTTCCACCACTACCAAAGGCTCATCAGATTCCCAGTATTTTTTTTATTTTTTGGTATTGTTATAAGTGAGCTACTGTAATTCACTGGTATTACCTTGGCACTCAGATACTGTTGGTTCCACTCTGTTCCACTGGAATCCAGTGCTAGCAATTTTAATCCATTTCCAAGTCAATTACTAAAAGAGTGTGTTCTCCAAGTTACTTCTGCTTAGGTCAAAATGTGTCAATTTTTCCTTGACAATATGTGAAACAGCCTATTGTGAAAATTACTCACTATTTTTACTACTAAGCCAAAAAGCCCAGCATTATGGGTTACAGTCATCAGAAACAATTTTAGACCCATTTCAACCCTGCCAGGTCTTTTGCCAATACTGGAGAGTGAAGAATTGTCTCGGTTACAATAGTTATACCTATAGTACCTCCTATATAACTGTCCTCCATTTGGCTCAGTTTATATATTTCTGACTGGCTACACTACAGGCCTGTGGTAGGATCCTGTGTGTCCTGAAAGCTGGCTCATTCTCACCGACAGAAATTGGTCCAATAAAAGACATCATTTGACATACTTTGTTTCCATCTCTTATTATAGGTAAGTATTTAACAGCAATCTCCCCAAGGATTTGCAACCCGGCCTTGGAGTATTTAACAACACAGAAACTGCTCCACTTAAGGGTTTTAATGATTTACCTAGCACTGGATTTAAGCACTGCCTTTGATAAAAACAGGCGTAACCGATTCAGCAATTGTGTGGGTCTGCCCGAAGCCATGTCAATGTATTGAACTGTTTTTGTTCTAGCTTAACCCCTTTACAGATAGGCACCACCTTGAGCTTCCAAGTTAAATCGAGGTGAAGACATGATAGGTTTGTTTAGGGGAGCATTCCACAACCTAGAAATTTCACTGACATGGTCAGTGGAATTAGTTCACTAAAGGGGGAGGGAAGGGAATCTGTCTCTAAATGACCTGGGTGTAATTATTATGGGGGAACTTGGGGGATACTTCCCCCACAAAGTAAGGGGGTGGGGACCTGTCTTCCAATACATTTTGAGGTAACTTGGGCTGTCCAGAAGGGGCTACTCTCTCTCTGCTCCTTGAGATGCAGGGCGGGGGTGTGGGGGTGTGGGCGTGTCAGAGTTTTTCTTTTATACAGAGCAGCAGTCACTCAGCTGCACCTCACAGCTGAGCTCACCGGTCTCAGCTCAATCCCCTGCTGTGCTGGGAAAGCCCTCAGCCACACTGTCACCATGTTTCCTACTTCCTGTCACTCAGAGAGCAGAACCCCCAGGAAGAGAGCACTCATCCTCCCCCCGGGTTGATAAGATGAGGGGCTTATCCTTGCTATTCCCCCAACATCCTGCACAAAATATGGGTGGAAGTTACCCCTGAAAGATGGTTGAAAGATGATAAAAAGGCAAAAAGTCCCAATTCAGGTCCTTTAAAAATATGTTAAGTTGGCCAAAAATGGCAGAAAAACATGTTTCATAAGTAGTAGGTTTCTTTGTTATTCGGTTGGCCTCATATTATTTCTTATTTTTGTATTAATGTAGCACTCAAATTAAATTAATTCTGTAGTTTCTCAATCCCTATGACTTCCTTCCTTCCTTCCTTCCTTCCTTCCTTCCTTCCAAGATACTGTGGGTAGGGATGAAACAGGTACTAAATTTAGTAGCTGTAGCAGGGACGTTATAGCACCAACAAAATAGTTTAGGTGCACAGAGTTGCAAAGGACCACACCACTAGTTGGTGCCAAAGGGTACAGACACAAACTAGGCCAGAGGACAGCGCCTACAGGCAATCAAGCCCAGAAAGCCCCAAGGGAAGCTGGGAATAAAAAGGACAAACTCTGAGAGGGAGGCTGTAGAGTAGGAGAATCTTCTCCAAAAGGCCATGGCCAAGAAGTAGAGTCAGAAGTAGTGCTGAAACTCAGTCCTTGGTCTTCTGAGTTCTGAAGTTTCGAGGAGTATCCCCCAAAACTTTGGAACTTAGAAAGCCCTTGACCAAGTACAGGGAAGGGGACTAGAGGCCAGCTCTAGACCCCTGCTCCCACTTCCTTGACCCCCTCTGGCCAGGAAGAGAAAAGGCCAGTGAGGGCCAGGAAAAGGGGACGTGGGGCGTACTGGGGGCTCGGGGTGGAGTTTTAATGAGGTGGGGGCCTATCATGGGCTCAGGGGTAGAATTCCAACCTCTGGAGGGGTTTGTAGCATGTGGCTTCCTCATAGGTAGGTTTTGAAAAAACCTGCCTAGGTTTTGGAAAAAAAAAAAGCTGGACATGCTCAGAAGGGCCAAATGGCCCCTTCTGAGCATGCTCAGACCTTTCCAAGATGGTGCTGCCTGCATAAGCATGCTGCGGGCACCAGATTGGATGTGGCCAGATGGTTCTTCTGTACCCAGAACTGTCTGGCCACATTCAAGATGGCACCTACAGCATGCTGACACTGCTATCACCATCTTGGAAAGATCTAAGAATGCTCAGAATGGTCCCTTTGGCCCTTCTGAGCATGCCCAGCTTTTATTTTATTTTTTAATCTTACCCGGTCTGGAGGAAGCCACATGTCACTGGAGCTCCTCCAAAGGCTGAGTACTCTACCCCCTCAGCCCCTGCTAGGCCCCGACCCCCTCTTCTCCAGTCCATTCCCTCCCCCTCGAGCTTTCTAGCCTCTGGCCCCTTCCTTGGCCTCTGCCCTTGAAATTTCTGACTATTCTCTGAGGGTCTGAGATCTGAGTTCCAATGTTCGAGTCCTTGGAAAAAGTTACAAGTGACAGCTGATGAATCAGTCCTGGTACTTAAAACCTTGGAAATCCTCACAAGTACTCAGAGCACATATTCAGTGACACCTTAGTGTGTTTGCAGACATGACGGGATGGCTTCGCCCTGTTCCAAAAACAACCCAGAGATTCCCCGCCGGGATCACCCAGGCACGGCAAGCAGACGTGCCGAGGATCCCGGTGGGGAATCAGGGAGGGGGCGGGGCCGCACGACGCAATGTGAGGCTGCGTGGCCCCACCCCCTCCACGCTGCCTTGCCACCTGCCCTCCGGGGAGACGGGTGGGCGGCGAGGCCAATGCCGCCGCAGTGTCTGGCCGAGTTCACCACGGCCCGGAATCCTGCCGGGGATTCCGGGCCGTGATAGCTGACCAGACGTTACTTTTGTTTAATGCCTGCCTGGAATCACTTTCACCACACTTCAGCTGATTTTCACCCCGGTAGCCCGGGAAGCGTGGTTGAAGTTGACCCCATGTGGGTATTCAGTGTGGCGAACATCTAGCAACTGCCTAACAGACGTGCAGGGCGCTTTGGCCCCATGTGGGCATAGACCGTGGTTCACTGTGATCTCGTAATATCTGAAAATACCCTTAGTCTGAAGGCTGCTGAATCACTCACGATTTGGCTCAGCAGTCAAGTCTCACAGGAGGGAGCAGCCCAAACAATGATATGCTTCTAAGGATGCAGCCGCTGAGAGAACCTCCAGGTGGGGACTTTCCTCTATATGCCCTCAATGCCCTGTAAGGGCTTGAATTGAACTGAACTGTATTTGTACCCACAGAGATGGGAAAAGCCCGAACAATTTGTTGGAGAAGACTGGCTAAAATGGGTGGTTTGGAGGCCAGACTTTCTCAGCCTCACTTTTTCTTAATTAACTTATATGGGCTGGCCCAGGCCTGGCTAAAGGTGGAATACTCATAATACATATATAATTACCCTGATGTCCAATTACGGCTATTGCATGGTCTGGGTACCTGGTACTAATTCCTCAAATGTATCTCTCCAGCGCTTTCTACAGCGAGAGATGTGCCACCCGGCTACAGTACCCCTGGGTAATATTCACATTTTGGGGTATACATTGGATACCCAGTGGGTTACTCGAGTACTGATTAGGTACCCAAAAACCTGAAAAGTCAGTAACTTCTGGTACCAATTCTTGGATTTTCTGATTACCAATCAGTATATTGGGCCAGAAAACTAACAAATTGGGATGGAAATAAAAAAATAGGGACTGGAAGTAGTTTTTCCAGTATAGAAAGTTGACTTTCAGGAACTGGAAGTCAGTTTTCCTGAATGGAAAATCAATAGATAGGTGATGGCAGTTGATAGATTGATAAAAATGTCAACAAAAATTGGTTCTAGAAGTTGATGTTCTGGGAGTGGAATGTACCTGATTGGTAATAGGACTGAAATGAAGTCTTTGGAAAACTTTGGAATTTGCTAAATATTAAGGTATTCAGTTTGGAAGGACAAATTCTGAACTTTTTTGGACCAAGGCCATTATTTGGAAAACTTTGGAAACTTCAGAAACCTCTGCGCACATAGGGGGCTGGTAGACAGTTGAGCTTTCCTTCTTTTGGAAATGAAACTTAGTGCCATATTTGGTGGGAGGGGGGTATGGGCAGGGACAATTGAGTGATGGTAAGCCAGATTACAAGTTTTGATTGGCGGAGCAAGTCAGATGGTCAGCTTTTGAACTGGCTGGCAGGGCAAAATAAAAGTGTCTGCACTGCAGCCATTTTGTCCATTCTCTTTGGTTAATTTGGCTGCGCTGCATGTTTCAGTGCTGCTGGATCTGTAAGTAATTGGCTAGGGGGAGGGGAGAGGGGTTCCTGGCCTGGTCTGGCCTGGCATGGTATGCTATGGTATGTCCTGTCCATAGGGCCAATGCTGGGGGATGGGATTTAAGTTACCCTTTACCATGCCATACAGTTTTAAAATAAATAAATAAATAAATAAATAAAATAGTTGGTTGCCACATTGCTGCCAGCTTGCTAGGTCTGTTCAAGTTACCATTGCCACAATGCCATGCCAAGGAGGAGGGTGCCCTTGGAGGGGGAGAGGTGTGAATGTCTGGTTTCTTAATTTTGTGACTGCTGCTCCCGCCTGTGCTTGTTGGCTTTTTTTGGCCGGATTTATTTCTCCATGCAGTTACAGACTGTTTTATGGGGGTTGTTGTATTCTTCTTGGGCGAATGTCCCTTGCTAGCCTGCATTTTTGTGCACTGCTTGATCAGCATAATGATAAAGTGAGTGCACTTACTGCTGATGGTGGGCCATGCTGTGGATAAACTACTGTTAGGTTTTTTAAAAAAATTCTGCATACAGTTGAACTTTTTTTGGGGGGGGCATTGTCTTCTGAAGCAATTGTCCCTAGCCTGCCTTTATGGGTAGTGCTTTGGTGGTGGGTTCAAGAACTTTGCAACAAGTCTGAAGTTTCAAAAAATTTCTGATGTCCTGTGCTTCACTGCTTCAGTCTCCGAAATCCGAAGTTTTGGCAAGAACACCAAATTGCCTCCGAGTACTCGGACCGATTATTTGGAACTTTGAACATCAATCCAAATAGGGCTGAAGTGGTAGCAGCTGTTACCGCGCCACCATTTGGTTCTGAGAGCTCGGCACTTAATGTGTCTTGCCACCGACTTCCCCGCGATATTTCTGCGATTCCACATTACCTGCTGCCAACATCTGCAGATGTGGCATGTCTGCAGTTTGTGAACACAAGTGGTTTTATACTGCTTTCTACCACTGAGCGTGAGTCCCTGATGCACCGTGATGCTGAATAATAGATCACTGAATGAATGAACTTAGGGTGAATCTGACTACCTGCTTCAGAGTCCGCTGCAGGAGTGTAGCCACCATGGTGTGGGGCGGGGTGCGCATTTGCACCCATGCCCTGCCCTGGGAGGGGGCTGGCAGCGATCAGAGCCGGCCCCAGGCATATGCGGGAGCCACAGGAGCCCTGGTCCTGAGTCCTGGAGAAGTCTCCCTTGCACCACCAGCACCACCTTTTTAAACAGCTCAGTTGTATCCCCGCAGCGCTGCTACACAGGTGGGGGAAGAGTCCCCCCCCCTCATCCCCTCCTTTGCAGCGAATGTTGCTGCCTTGTAAACAAAGTTCTTCTTCGACAGGCTTCCTCCATTCTCACAAATGGGAGAGTGTACCAAGCCTAGAAAGAGGTGGTGGTGGGAATTTTCTAACAAAATGACACTCCATGCAGGTTGGATCTACAGCCTGGGAGGGGGTAGCAGGAAGGGGGCAGCCTGCTCTGTGGGGGGTCCATTCAGCTGGAAGGTTGGGTTGTTCAGTGCTGTCTCTGTTAGAAGGATGGAGAGATCCTACATCACCCCTTTGTGATCTCTGCATAGAGAGAACTGGGGGTGCAGAGCAGCTACAATGAGGCAGAGAGCCATCCCAACAAAGGGGAAGAATTTGTCCTTGGCAACCTAACACACAAGAGAAATCACAGAAAAGTAGGGACTCCCCCCTCCCCCCCCATTCCCTGGATCAGCATCAGGAGCCAGGCGCTCGCTCGCTGCTGCTGGGGCTGGGGATCCCTGCACTCTAAGCAGAACAGAGACTAGTGCACAAGGAGGGACAACAAACAGGGCAGCACCCAGATTTGAGCTTTGAGGGAGGGATCTTTGTTATCCCTCCTTGCGCACTAGTTGCTGTCTCTGTCCTACTTAGAATGCAGGGATTCCCCAGCAGCAGTGAGCGAGTGCCTGGCTCCTGATGCTGATCCAGGGGATGGAGGGGGGGGGCGGGGGAGTACCTGCTCTTCTGTGAATTCTCTTGTGCATTAGGGTGCCAAGGACAAATTCTTCCCCTTTGCTGGGATGGCTCTCTGCCTCATTGTAGCTGCTCTGTACCCCCATTTCTCTCTATGGGACGATCACAAAGGGAAGGGGGAGGATCTGTCCATCCTTCTAACAGAGACATCACTGAACAACCAACCCTTCCCCAGCTGAATGGACCCCCCAGATCAGGCTGCCCCCTGCCTGATGACCCCCTCCCAGGCTGTAGATCCAACCTACATGGAGTGTCATTTTTTTAGAAAATTCCTCCACCGCTAGGCTTGGTACGCTTCCATTTGTGAGAATGGGAGGAGCCACTCGAAGGAGAACAGAATGTTGCTGCCTTGTAAACAAGGTTCTTTGAGATTGGTCCAACATTCTCACAAGCACCCACCCCTCTGACCCCACATGGAATTTTCTTCCTAATTGCTTAGGGCTGGAAGGAACTGTGTTGGGTTTAGGTACCTTATATAGGGTGGGGGGGTGTGAACGTCACGTGGTTGTTTTTTTTTAAGTTAGTGAGCTTGGTATATGCCGGTAAGAGAAGGATGTGCAAGTAAGAATGGAAGGAGCCCCTCGAAGAAGAACTTTGTTTACAAGGCAGAAACTTTTAATCACAAAGCTACCGTGCTTAAGGAAATGGGGAAACTGTGGCAAACCTGCTGCTTCCGCGTGAAAACTACAGTGGTGAAAATACCGCAGCAGCAACTACGGAAAGTCGCAAGTGCAAGGCGCGAAAATCGCTCCCTTCCTAACTATGCTGCTTGGTGCGGAAGAGCACTTTTTGCTGGTAAATGCTGCCGCAGCGGTATGACATTTCAGCCCTAGATCCAAATACCCGGAAGTACTATTCAGTTCAGCCCTAATTGGTACCTAATGTTTTCAGGTCGATTCTGGTACCAGAAATTTATCAGATATACCTGTTTTTGTGGATACTTGTTTCAGCTCTAACTGTGGGTCATTTTGGCAACGATGCAATTGCTGCACCACGTTATTCTGGAGGTGGATGACCAATGCCCTTTCTGCTTGTGCTTTTTGTTTCTTTTTGGATTGCTCCCATCTGGTTCCTCTCTTTGTTTTTTAGCTGGGCAGAAATATGGGAATGGGCACAGAGAGTTATATTATTTAATATTTTAAAGATTTCTTTCTCTCCTGAGGATTGCATCTTGGGTGCCTTCAGCCAAGCATGACTTTTGTTTTGCCAAATTATAGACTGGTCAGGCAAATCTGGCTATTTTAAAATCTCCCAGCAAGTGGAATGTGGGCTCTTGGGGGCATGATTCGTTTGATACTTTGGGAGTTTTGGTAGCCTCTAGGATGAGGAAAAGGCCTGCAAAAATGCCATTTACAAACTGATCCAGGATTTAGATGATTTTCAATCACAATGGCGCTTTAATACTGCTCTGTGAATTGTTGAGGGGACAGGCCAATTAATGTGCTTCTAAGCATCTGAACAGTATTTTGTATATTTTGCATGAGATTTTGATATACAGAAATCACTGCTTTATATGATTGATTTGGTTTTAGTAAAATTATAGGTTTTTTTTTACAAGTCTCTCTCTCTCTTGGGTCTGATGAATCTATCCTGAATTCTTTTCTCTTTTCTTTCTGAACTGCTTCTGGGAAGATTGTTCTTCAGCTAGAATTGTTTAACTATTTAGCATTATGACTATAGCTCATGTAACACCTGTAACTGCAACTGAAGGACAAATCAATTCTTCCTGGAAGCTGATGAAACAGGGACTGTTACACAGGGGTAAACATGAAAGACAATAGCATCTATTCAGAAGCAAATGACTTGGCGAGTAACTTTGTGAATTCCCATATCTGTTATTAAGGTTCTTATTCTGACACATGGAGCCTTTCTTCTTTGTCAGCTCTTGCCCATGGGAATAAGTGACTGTCACACACTCAACAGTTTGGACTGAATTCTGTCATCAGATAGAACATTGAGGTTTCCATTAGCTTAGTGGGAATTTCAGAGATTATACTACTTTGGATAAAAGCTATGGCCTTGGATTTTAAAAGGCTAATCTCATGTGTGGTTGCTAATTTAGGGTGGCTGCCATGAAAGGGTGGTGTTTATTAACTTGGGTGAGAATCACAGAAGACAGGTTAAAATGCATCTTGAACCTCTCTTCATTATTATTATTATTATTATTATTATTAGCAAACATTTATATAGCGCCAGCAATGTACCTGGTGCTTTACAAAGTAATAGAAGGCTCTTACCTATATAGGTGTAGTTGGGTTGTTAGGATAAATAGTTTAGACATGAAAGATTTTTTTCTTTCTCCTTAATCCTAGTAGACTATATTGTGGGGCTGCTAAATGCTAAAAGGGTTGGTGTGCTTGAAGTCTCCTATGAGCCTGTCAGGACAAAACTCTGGAAAGTAGGCTATTTGAAAGTTAAAAGTTAAGTCAGTTTCTAAAGTGTTTCATGATGATTTTATTGCTTAAACGTCAAGGCTGGCTTTAATCCTTTCCCAGATATAACCACTGTCTGGTATTATCATGCAAGTTTTTTTGACACTGTCTCACCTGACCTTATTCAGCCTTATCAGCCACCAAGTGATTTAAAGGAACCTTGTCAAAATGTTCGAGATGAAAAGTGTTTGCTATCACTTACACACACGTATGTACATGAAACATAGGTGTGTGTACATTCATGACTATGATTTGCCTAAAGGGCAGAAAGGCAGAAAGAGGGGGGAGAAGGGGATCTAGAACATTCTCCCTCTTTCACTCATGCCACTTAGCATCAAACCTGTGCCAATAGTAAAGGATGGAACCCTTTAAAGGCAAATTAAATAGGTAATTTTCTAGAAGGTCAACCCTCTGTGTGAGAGATGAGCTGGATAAGCTAGTTAGGTTGGAGGGCTTGGGGCCTGTGATGGTAAGAGAGGTGGGAAGGGGGAGGGGTCTGCTAGATTTGCTGTTACTTTTTGTCAAAGTGACCTTTGACAGAGCGGGAACTGGAGAAGAAAACTTGCTTTCACTCAGCCTGCTTCTCAGGGAAGGTTTACATCTGAGGAGGTCTGGCCATGAGAGGTGTGCACCAGGGGACCATGTTGTTTTCATTTTTAGTTTTTGTCAATTAAATCTGTCTTTTTCATTTTCATAAATATCATATTTTTGGTTTCGTTTTTGCTTTTGGTTTTGTTTTCCTTTGGTTTTAATGGAAAATACATTTCTGGCTGTACCTGTTTTGTTTTTCATTATATTTGGCTAGAACCTGGAGAANTGTGCAATGTCATTAGTATGCCGATAATACACAACTCTACCTCTCGTTTTCTGTCCAGGCCCAGAAGTCTTGGTGCTTGCTCGGTGCTTGGCAGTTGTGGGGGACTTGATGAGGGTAAGCCATCTGAGGCTGAATCCCGACAAGACCGAAGTGGTGTTGGTGGGTAGGGCTGAAGGGGTGGTGGCTCCCATAATTGGTGGGGTCTGCCCATCTTTGGCCACCCAGGTTCATAGTCTGGGGGTGCTCCTTGACCCGCAGCTCCGTCTGGATTGTCAGGTGGATGCTGTGGCAAGGGGAGCATTTCGCCAATTACATCCAGTGCGACTGCTGCGGCCGTATGTCTCAGACTCAGATCTGGCCACCATCATCCATGCCTTCATTACCTCTCGACTGGACTACTGTAATGCACTCTACATGGGGCTATCCCTGAGGATGGTCCAGAGGCTGCAGCTGGTGCAGAATGCGGCAGCCCGTCTCCTAATGGGGAGGGGCCGCCACAAGCACATTACACCTGTGCTCCATACTCTGCACTGGCTGCCTATTGTCTTCCGGGCCCAATTCAAGGTGTTGGTGATGACCCATAAATCCCTAAACAGCTTGGGTCCTGCTTATTTGCGAGACCGCCTCAGGCCCCATGTCATTTCTCAGTCCTTGTGGTAGACCAGGGGTGCCTGACTCGAAGTCCCCCGGGTATCCCGGGTGGCAATGGCAGAGAGGGTGTTCTTGGTGACTGCGCCTTGGCTGTGGAAGTCCCTCCTAATGGAGGCCCATCTGTCCTCAGACCTCTCCTCTTTCCAAAGATATTGTAAGACCTGGTTGTTCCGCCGGGCCTTTGGGGAGGGTGGGGGGATTGGGGAAAGGTTTTTTTTCTACCTTTTAACCTTGCATTTTTGAATATTTTAATATTTTTAAATGTCTGTAGTGTTTTAAAAGAATTTTATATTTTTTTTACCATTGTGATGCTCGCCACCCTGAGCTGCCAGTGCGCAGGAGGGTGTGAGATATAAATGCTTGTAATAATCATAAATAATATAATAATTATGTCCTCTGTCACAGTGCTGCAGGATGTGATTGTGATGATAATTTGCCAGCCTGGATGTGTAAACTATGTCTCCTGATTGCTGGGATGCTACCCCCAAAGTCCCAGTTATGTCCCTTCTATGCCCACCTAAGGACCGCCCCCTATGCCTGCCTCTAAGCCACTACCAATTGGTCTTGTGAAGCTGGAAGCATGCAGTAATTGGACAGTGAATGTGTCTGTCAGTCTTTTGGGTTTCTCCACATCCTCCCTCCTACAGCCTCTATCCCCCTGCCATGCCAAGTGCCTGCCTCTGACTGACAATGCATGTGCTGCTATGTATCTGAACAATGGTCTTTAAGGGGACACCTTGAATTGCTTATAAAATTGACTTATCACATTTTATCTGTGTAAAAAGGGCCTATGTCATCAGGATCACCCTTATCCACAGACTCGTTGAGACTCTCAAAGAATTCAAATAGATTAGTGAGGCATGATTTCTCTTTTCTAAAACCACTTTGGCTCATCCCCACTACGTTGTTTGTCAGCATGCCAGATAATTCTGTTTTTCACAACAGTTTCCACTAGTTTGCCTGGCATTGATATCAGGCTCACCAGTCTGTAGGTTCCAGGGTTGCCTTGGAGCATGTCTGGAGCAACCCTAATGTTCTTATGATACCTTGGAAAAAACTCAGTTGTGAATCATGAAGTACAACTGTTTAAATTAGGAGAAATAATTTTGCTCCTTGAACCAAAGCCCCCCCGCCCCCCGAGCCATTGCCACTGATCCTGTAGTCGCTGAAGCTATTACTGTGAGAGGAAGAGCACCATTCTAGCATTTAAATTTGCCCAGATGCTGAGAAAAATTGTGTTGGATCTCGCTACCCCTTCAGAACCCCATGGTAGTGGCAAGACCATCATGGGAATCACAGATTTAACAAGGGGGTTCTCCCCTGCTCCCCAGTTTTAGGAAGAGACATATGTGTATCCCTCTCCCGCCTTATATCCATGGCATCATGCAGTTTCTCTTTCTCTTTCCTTTCTCTTCATTACTAGGGATATTTGCCTATTACAGAGTCCTTTGCTTCTCAAGAATTTATCTGCTCCTATCTCACCCCTTCCTAAAGTCATAAGTAGGGCTGTCAAATAATTTATTAAATAAATTATTTATTTTCCTGTTCCTGACTCATCCATAAGTGGCGTACATATGTGGAATGGGTTTGACATTCAACATTATTGCCTAAATAATTTCTGCCAATAATTCTTTCTCTGCTCTGGACAGCTCACTCCAAGATTTCATTAGTTAAAATCTCAGCTATGTTTGTTAGCTGTAATTGGAGACAGAGAGAGAGAGATTTTCAAAAACTCAGCTTCAATTTACATAGCATGTGGAGCCTGTCTGAACATCTGGCTCTTGATGACACATTGGTAATTTCTTGGTGACCAGAAGTCTTGGAAAACTGACTTATTGACCAAAATGGGAGGTAAGCTATTTTGAAAATCTGTCCGTTATGTTGTGGGAGTTTGACAGAAGGAGTATAATTTACTGACTCAAGTTGGTAAATATACATATCTACACATTGAAAGGTATGGTTTCTGGGGAGGAATGCAGCAACAGAAGATCAACCATAAGGAAAATATCGTGCTGTTTCAAGATAAGAAAAATAAATCAATAAAGACAATATGATTAAGCAAAAATTAAAATGTAAGTTTGTTTCATAATTATCTAGGGGTCTGATCCAAAACCTACTCAAATCAATGAAAAGGATCTTATGGACTGCAATGGATTTTTTTGATTTAGGTCTAAGATTAGAGGTGGGGAAACTTTTCCTTCCTGCATCCCACTTTTAAAATTAATATACGCGTTGGAAGGAAGGAAGGAAGGAAGGAAGGAAGGAAGGAGAATATATAGATTATGGAAACATGCGCAAAATAGCAACAGCACCAGAAGCAGCAGTGCCATTTTGGAAAAGGGTAGCCATTCTGTACGTGTGGAGCCATTTCATGCATGAACATAGTGGCTACTAGGGATGGGCGAACGCAGTTTGGAAGTTCAGAGTTTAGACCGAACTTGGTCTGTTCGGTCGACCGAACCGAGCTTCCGAACCGAACTCGAATTTCAAACCGAACTGAACCAACCAAATTTCCAAACTCTGTTCTGTTCGCCCATCCCTAGTGGCAACACACACCAAAAAACCTGGTTTTGAATAGCTGAACTTGGTTCGGAAGTTCGGAATTCGACCGAACTCGGTCTGTTTGGTTGACCGAACCGAACTTCCGAACCGAACTCGAATTACAAACTGAACCGAACTGAGTTTCTGAACTTGAATTTCAAACCAAATCAAACCGAATTTCCAAATTCCGTTCTGTTCACCCATCCCTAATGGCTAACCTTCCCCAAAATGGTGTTGATGCTGCCATCTCAATTTTGGAAAAGGGTCATTTGGTGGCCATTTTTTGCATGTGTACTGCTGGAGAATGGAACCCTGGCAGCATGCTGTAGAAGACAAAGAAGAGTAGACGAAGGAGGCACCAACAGGCCTTCCACCGCTGCAGCATGGCTTCCCGGCAGCAGAGGAGGCCTGGCTCCTGGGCAGAAGAGTTGGCTCCATTGCTGAGTGGCCAGCAGGGGTGTGCATGCTGTGTCGTTATTACAATAACAATAATGAAAATTGTGATTTTCATTATCTCTATTTAAATAACAAAAATGAAAAATAATAATAACAAAAATAGAAACGAAAACGACACTTTGTATTTTAAATAAAGGGAAAACACTGAAAAACATATTTCTGGCTATAATGTTTTTGTTTCTTATTCAATTCTTATGAAACCTGGGAAATGGTGTGCATTATGTATACCAATTTCCAAAATGATTAGATAAATGGAACCGATGTTAGAAGCAATTAAATNCTTGGAAAAAACTCAGTTGTGAATCATGAAGTACAACTGTTTAAATTAGGAGAAATAATTTTGCTCCTTGAACCAAAGCCCCCCCGCCCCCCGAGCCATTGCCACTGATCCTGTAGTCGCTGAAGCTATTACTGTGAGAGGAAGAGCACCATTCTAGCATTTAAATTTGCCCAGATGCTGAGAAAAATTGTGTTGGATCTCGCTACCCCTTCAGAACCCCATGGTAGTGGCAAGACCATCATGGGAATCACAGATTTAACAAGGGGGTTCTCCCCTGCTCCCCAGTTTTAGGAAGAGACATATGTGTATCCCTCTCCCGCCTTATATCCATGGCATCATGCAGTTTCTCTTTCTCTTTCCTTTCTCTTCATTACTAGGGATATTTGCCTATTACAGAGTCCTTTGCTTCTCAAGAATTTATCTGCTCCTATCTCACCCCTTCCTAAAGTCATAAGTAGGGCTGTCAAATAATTTATTAAATAAATTATTTATTTTCCTGTTCCTGACTCATCCATAAGTGGCGTACATATGTGGAATGGGTTTGACATTCAACATTATTGCCTAAATAATTTCTGCCAATAATTCTTTCTCTGCTCTGGACAGCTCACTCCAAGATTTCATTAGTTAAAATCTCAGCTATGTTTGTTAGCTGTAATTGGAGACAGAGAGAGAGAGATTTTCAAAAACTCAGCTTCAATTTACATAGCATGTGGAGCCTGTCTGAACATCTGGCTCTTGATGACACATTGGTAATTTCTTGGTGACCAGAAGTCTTGGAAAACTGACTTATTGACCAAAATGGGAGGTAAGCTATTTTGAAAATCTGTCCGTTACGTTGTGGGAGTTTGACAGAAGGAGTATAATTTACTGACTCAAGTTGGTAAATATACATATCTACACATTGAAAGGTATGGTTTCTGGGGAGGAATGCAGCAACAGAAGATCAACCATAAGGAAAATATCGTGCTGTTTCAAGATAAGAAAAATAAATCAATAAAGACAATATGATTAAGCAAAAATTAAAATGTAAGTTTGTTTCATAATTATCTAGGGGTCTGATCCAAAACCTACTCAAATCAATGAAAAGGATCTTATGGACTGCAATGGATTTTTTTGATTTAGGTCTAAGATTAGAGGTGGGGAAACTTTTCCTTCCTGCATCCCACTTTTAAAATTAATATACGCGTTGGAAGGAAGGAAGGAAGGAAGGAAGGAAGGAAGGAGAATATATAGATTATGGAAACATGCGCAAAATAGCAACAGCACCAGAAGCAGCAGTGCCATTTTGGAAAAGGGTAGCCATTCTGTACGTGTGGAGCCATTTCATGCATGAACATAGTGGCTACTAGGGATGGGCGAACGCAGTTTGGAAGTTCAGAGTTTAGACCGAACTTGGTCTGTTCGGTCGACCGAACCGAGCTTCCGAACCGAACTCGAATTTCAAACCGAACTGAACCAACCAAATTTCCAAACTCTGTTCTGTTCGCCCATCCCTAGTGGCAACACACACCAAAAAACCTGGTTTTGAATAGCTGAACTTGGTTCGGAAGTTCGGAATTCGACCGAACTCGGTCTGTTTGGTTGACCGAACCGAACTTCCGAACCGAACTCGAATTACAAACTGAACCGAACTGAGTTTCTGAACTTGAATTTCAAACCAAATCAAACCGAATTTCCAAATTCCGTTCTGTTCACCCATCCCTAATGGCTAACCTTCCCCAAAATGGTGTTGATGCTGCCATCTCAATTTTGGAAAAGGGTCATTTGGTGGCCATTTTTTGCATGTGTACTGCTGGAGAATGGAACCCTGGCAGCATGCTGTAGAAGACAAAGAAGAGTAGACGAAGGAGGCACCAACAGGCCTTCCACCGCTGCAGCATGGCTTCCCGGCAGCAGAGGAGGCCTGGCTCCTGGGCAGAAGAGTTGGCTCCATTGCTGAGTGGCCAGCAGGGGTGTGCATGCTGTGTCGTTATTACAATAACAATAATGAAAATTGTGATTTTCATTATCTCTATTTAAATAACAAAAATGAAAAATAATAATAACAAAAATAGAAACGAAAACGACACTTTGTATTTTAAATAAAGGGAAAACACTGAAAAACATATTTCTGGCTATAATGTTTTTGTTTCTTATTCAATTCTTATGAAACCTGGGAAATGGTGTGCATTATGTATACCAATTTCCAAAATGATTAGATAAATGGAACCGATGTTAGAAGCAATTAAATATTGTGATTTTAAGAAAAGCTCCATACACATTCATTGCTACAACTTCTTTATCTTCCATCAATTTGCATGACACTTGTGAATATTATGTCCCTCCACAAGCTTAACACTCCTGCCAATTTTCAGAAAGATTGGATATAGGGTCCTGATGGTATAAGGTATTAACTTGAGAATACATTTCCAGCTGTAACATTTTTATATTCCATCCTGATCACAAGACATTTGGCAGGAATGTTAAATTTGACAAGAGTGTATCACCCACCACCCATGGAGCAACGGACTCCACTGCTGATTGTTCCGTGGGTGGGAGGTGGGTGGAGATGGGTGTTGCGCGGGAGCATGCATGCACCTACACCCACCTCAAGTGGTGTTTACACAGGGACCTCCACCCATCTCCACCCAGAGAAATGCACACCACTCACCAGACGCGGTGTTCACACAGATGCCTCCACCCAGCAAAACTGGGTGGAGGCATCTCATGTGAAAAGGGCCCATGTTGCAGGACTGCAGTGTTGCCCTGTATCATGTATAATAAAATGTAACACCCATTTTATTGGTGTTAGAATGTCTGTGTAAAAAGGGCCATAGTCTATCTGGATTTTCAGAAAGCATTTGACAAGGTCCTTTATGATAGACTACTGAGAAAACAAAGTAGTCGTGGGATAAGAGGCGGTGTCCTGACATATATCAGTAACTGGTTAAAGAATAAGAAACAAAGGGCAAGACTAGACCTGCAGCCGAGCAGCCCTAAATTTGGGCACCTCTGATGAACCAGGGGTGCCTGAATCGACTTAACCCCATTCGGGCAACATTGATACATGAATGGGACCTGATGGGCTGCTCAATTGTGCCAGCCAGCCTTGCAAAGTGACAGGAGCCAGCCCAGCCTCAGCAGCCTGAACCAGCTCCTGTCACGTTGAAAGGTGGGCTGTCTTTTGAAATTAACAAGTCCCAAGTGGAGTGTAGCAGAGCCGGGCTCTGCAGTGCTCCCAACTGCAGCTCATCAGTTTCAAAGGATAATACTTGCCTTTTGGGGCATCAGGCACTTGACTGGTCCTCAGGTATCCGGCCAGGTGCCCAATGGGGTGCCTGAAAATGTGGGTATTACTTAATATGTTTTATACATATTTTTCCAATGGCTGTTATTTGCCCTGATCAATTTTGGGGATCGGGCGGGGCATAAGTCTAATAATTAATAATTAATAATTAAAGGAACTTGTTGACTGAGAATGTTGTGAAGGCGTATCTGGGTTTAAACAAGAACTAGATAAGTTCTTGGAAAATAGGTCCATAAATGACTAAGTCAAGGAGACACAACCTCTGATTGTCAAGAGCTGGGCATTAGCATCAGGGGATTGATTATTCCATTGTGACCTGTTAGGTAGTTTTTCGAAGTGAGATAGTGTCCACTGTCAGACAAGATGTGGGGCTCAATGGACCATTGGTCTAACCTGGGATGGCAATTCTTATATTCTTTCATGCTTATGTTTTTATTTAAAGAAGGGGGTGGGGGGAACTGTTGTCTGGGGTCATGTTCCAACAGACAGAGGTAAGCCAAAGTTATTACTTTGATTTCATTAAATTGAAATAACTACTCCACTTCAGTATGTTTCAGACATACAGTGTAAACTGAAGTAACTACTTCAGTTTAATTAAATCAACGTGACTGCTTTCATTCGATAGTGAACTTCAGATGAACAGCATAAACTAAAGTGGTACTTTGTCAGTTTTCCCCCTCACCAAGATGTAGTGATCACTGATCCAAGATTACTATCCTCACACTGCTAATTGTTGATATGAATAGCTACTTTGCTATACAAAATGAAGGGGAGTACATACTCTTGATTTTCCCAAAGGGCATATTTTTCTTCCTACTCCTGAATTACTTTAGTTTAGCACACTGCTTGTGTGAATGCTTCTTAAGTAAAACAGAAAAAAGGCTCAGCAACATCAAATTAATTGTCTGTCAGATCGTGACTTGAATTGGTGGTGGTGGTTCAGAACCCTACCCACACCACTAATATTTTCAGGTAGTAAATAAATATCCACATCCAAAATGAAATCCATCATAAATGCTATAATTTAAAAAAAAGTTTGGTCTATCTCCTTCCTTTATCTTGCATTGCAAGAAGCCCCTTGAAGACTTCAGAAGTATTAATAAAATTAGATAAACAAAAAACCTACCGTTTTACAAACTTAGTTAAGGCAGATTCATACCAAGCAAACTTTAACAAACTTAGAAATTGTGTGTTAAGGCTCCTGCCTTAACTTCCACACCATGTAAGCAGTAAAGATGTTGTATGGCTTTGCATACTGTGCTCGCTTACAACTTAGGCTCCATGCACCCACACTTTGCCTTGGTCTTTCAGCTCCAATCCTCTTCCTTTGCAGGTTGGGGGCAACACTAAAG
>QEPC01013554.1:177448-215562 GCA_003113815.1 Sphenodon punctatus
CCGCGGCTGTGGAACTCCCTTCCGGAGGAAGCTCGCCTGGCCCCTAGCCTTTTAACATTTCGGCGGAACTGTAAGACCTGGCTGTTTGCCCAGGCCTTTGGGAGCGAGGGTGGGGAGGGAGGTTTTTAGTCCCCTACCCATTTGTTTTTTGGTGTCGTCTAGCCCTGTTTTAATATTTAATATTTAATATTTGATTGTTTTAGATGGATTTTATTGTATTTTATTGTTTTAATGTTGGAAGCCGCCCCGAGCTGCATTGCAGGAGGGGCGGGGTATAAATTTATAAAATAAATAAATAAATATACATCTCCGGCCCTAGGTTTGGCAGTGGCAGTGGGTCCAACTCTCGCAGTGCTCTGGTAGGCTGATCCCTGGGGTGGGTTATTTTTTTATTTTATTTTTTAAAATTTTTACCAGGCTGGGCGGGTGTGTGTGTGTGCGTGTGTGTGGAGGTGAACCACGGCGCCCTTTCCAGCCACGCAGCCTGGAGGGAAAACTGGTTTCCCCCCCTTCCCCCGCCCAAATGTTCGGGCAGGGGGAAGTTCAGGTTCGGGGTGTTTGCGAACATCCCAAACACCCCAAGTTCGGGCTGAACAGTGAACCCCCGGACTCTGTTTGCACATCCCTATTATTTATATACAAATAGTCCTTGGGAAAAACACTGGCCTTTGTTACCTTATGCCACCCCTGTGACATCAACGGCAAGACATTCACTGGAGAACTTGAAGACACCATCAAAGCCCTACCCTGTAAATTACAGGAAGAACTATTTGACCTCAACTCTACGAACCCTGATCTAGGGACATTCTACATGCTTCCTAAAATGGCTGATCATATCCAGCCATGGCACACTCACAGAAGTAATATCGGGATTCATAGAGAATATCCTCAATCCACGCAGCATGCCAACTTATTTATTTTATTTTATTTTATTTTAACACCATCCTGGCAACAATGATGTCACCTCATTATACACCAATATCCCCCACACCAATTGTATTTCACATGCCTCAATTACTTCCAGGGCTACAGAGAATACAAAGACATACACCACAAGCACATTGAGAAACGTATCCACTTCATCCTTACACACAACAACTTCACTTTCCACAACAAACACTATTTACAAACTATGGGGACAGCCATAGGCACCAAGATGCCTCCCACCCCTCAGTATGCCAATGCTTTTATGGGACAACTTGGAGAAGTTTTCCTAGAAAAAGGTACCACTAAACCTCTCCTGTACCTGAGATATATAGATGGCATCTTTATTATATGGACTGAAAGTCTGGACTCTCTGCTGGATTGTCATCAAAACTACAACAAACAACACACCTCAATTAAACTTACACTGGAACATTCCTACAACAAGATCAATTTTCTTGACACTAGTCAGCATAAACAATGGTATGCTACAAACAACAATATGCAAGAAACCTACAGACCACCATAATTATCTCCACAGATCCTAGACACCCTAGAAACACCAAGAAATGAGTCATCCATAGCCAATCCCTTAGATACCACAGAAATCTTCTCCAACCAGAAGACCCGTGATACTCATCTTACCACACTAAAAATTGCTTTCACCAAACAAGGACACTCCATCAGAGAAGTGGACTGTATAATAGAATGGACTACCCAAATACCATGTGAGAACCTGCTACAATACAATAAGAAGGAAGAATCCAACCACACACCTTTAGTTGTCACCTACCATCCCAAACTGGAACCCATACGCAAAATCATGAAAGATCTCCAACCCATACTGGATGAGGACCAAACCCTGAAAGAGATCTTTCCTGAGCCCCATTCTGGCTTTCAAACAACCTCCTAATCTCTCACAGCTAATTATCTAGAGTAAGCTCCCCACCACCAAGGACACCCCTACCCGTACAGGAACAAGGCAGTGCGAGATCAAGAGATGTAAACATGTCTTCACATCTCGACTGTGAATAACATGCAGTCATCAGAATACAAGGAACCTACAACTGCAAATAAAAAAATCTGGTATACCTCATTCAGTGCACCAAATGTGCTCATGGGAACTATGCTGGTGAAACCCACCAACCATTGCACAAGCCACACACACATGAACTAACACAGAAAAATGATCATGGAAAAGGGCATAGATTCTACTGTTGGCATTCATTTCTTCCAAAGTGACCACTCTATTGAGGACCTCTCTGTCCTGGTTTTAAAAGGAAACCTATGCAACACTTTAAAAAGGTAAGATTGGGAACACACATTCATAACTCTACTAGGTACTAAAAATAATGGACTCAATTTGGACACATGCTTCACAAGCCACTACAGAAATTTGTAAATCCTATCACTGTCTACAGTTACAGAAACTTGTTATTTACCTTGTTGTATTCCCCCCTTTGAATTGCTACCTCCCCAAGAACTCCAAGACCAAAACCTATTTTGATCATAGGTCTCTCTGCTATCCAGTAATTTGTAAATCCTATCCTATCACTGTGTAAGTTACAGGTAACTTTAAGGTGTTTGGTTTTTTTTACTATTAATAGCTACCCTTGTTGTATTTCTCCTTTTGCTTTGCATTCCGCTCCCTACCTCATTCTCTCCTCCTACTCTCTTCTCACTAAGAACAATGGACACCTGCTGTTATCCACCCTTTATTCCTCTTCTTTGTTCTGTTTCTTCAGACACAACAGTAATTTTTAAATCCTATCAATATTATCTACAGTTACAGGTATTTCTAAGTTATTTACTATCAATAGCTACTATGCAGTTGTATTTTCCTCTTTGTATTGCAATCCCCTCCCTACCTCATTCTCCCTTTCCCCTCCCTCCAAGTTCAATGGACACATCCCCCGACCACTCTATATACCTCTATATACCTCTGCTTTGCTTTGTTTCTTCATTTTGTAACCCCAGTCCTGCCTGACAAAGGACCCTGTGAGGTCTGAAAGGCAAGCTTGCACACTTCCACCAACTGTAGTTGGTCCAATAAAATATATTATTTTACTACTTTGTCTCTATTGCTCATTGTAACAAGGTGCACAGGGTCTGACCTGCTAAACAGCTGTCGTCGCTTTAAAAGTTCAGGTGGTGGTATGGCAGGGATTTAAAACCTCGACACTGCAGCTGGGAAAGAGAGACTGTCCAGAAGTAGATACGACCACGAGCACAGCAGAGCAGGGGTGCCAGCCAGAGGAGAGCTGGTTGTATTGTTGACTCAGAGATGGCCGCAGTGCCAGGAGGACAATGGATGTGGAGCAGAACAGAGCCAGAGGCAGGAGGGCCTGGGTTGCTGGGACACCACAACGGAGGGAACTGGGAACCAGTGTGGCCATGAGTACTAGTGGCACTGTCACAGGGTTGAATAGTGCCCAGAGAAGGGCAAGGACTCTGAGAGGGACTGTAGAGTAAGATGGAAACCCAGAGCCTCTGAGAGCCTGGAGGGGGTAAAAACTGTGTAAACCCCAGGGAAGGCAAGGACACTGGAGACTGTGTGAGCCTGGAGGGAGAAAAGGCACTTCCAGAGTCCAGGAGGGCAAGGACTTTAAGAGGGAGTCCAGATTGGCTAAGTCTGAAGAGGAGCAAAAGACATTCTGAGACCCCAGAGAGGGGATAGGTCTAAGGTACACCTAGGAAGGGCAAAGCCTAAGTAGTCTGTGAGGTGCAAGGCACCTACCCAGAGAAGGGCCAACCCCATAGAGGTTAAATAAAGAGTAAGGTTCAGAGCACCTTGGAAAACTGCTATATAGCACTGTAAATAAAGAGTATTTGGTTGAAACCAAGGTGTGAGGACGTCTAGCCCTGGACTGGGAGACCAGGTGATGCAATTGGAGGCTCTCTTAGCCAGTCCAGATAGAGGGTTACCGGGCTGTCCCATATTACACTCATATTGACAAGTAACAGAAATATTGTGCAATTGAGGCCACCGCCTATGGCTATTTTTAAATGACCACACTATACCGTTCAGAAATTGTTCTTACCTGACTTGTCAGAATGATGTCATCATCATAATCATTCTGGTTTCTGTGGCTAGATGACCACTGCTGTGACATTATATTAGGGTAGTCCATTCCTGGTTGTCTAAACCGCTCCATCAAGTCACTCTGTCAAGCTGCTCCAGAGTTTAAAGTGACCTCTGTCAAGCTGCTCTGGAGTTTAAAGGGAGTGGAACATTCTACCTGTAGAACGTTCTACCTGTCTAGATGGTAACAATGATGGTTGTATAACCTTTATTTATAACATTTTTAGAAAATCTTGAAAAGGGTGTTTTTATAAAAATGTTCTAAAACCTAGAAGCAAATCAAAAGAGTCAAATTTTTAACATTACAACTGTATAGACAACCACCTTTATAATGATATAAAAACAGCAGAATGTTATTTAGTGCTGAAACTAAGTTTTCAGAAATCTTTGGAAATTGCTGAAGTTTGGGGTCTTTGACCCAGAAACAGGGTTTTCCGAAGTTCCAGGGAGTGTAGCTGTTCCTCGAGAAACTTCACAACCCTTTGGAAACTTCGGAAGCGCCTGCGCACCTGGGCCTGACTGGAGAAGCTCTGAGAAGCTTCTGGAAAGAGATGTCCCCAAAAACAAAACTGGCCCACTCACCCACACACACACACACAAACACAAACAGAGCCATTTCCCATTCTGTGGTTAATTTGGCTGTTTGACGCTACACAACTGTGAGTAATCGGCTGGGCTTGGGGTGGGGTGGGGGCTCCTGGCATAGCATGGCATGGTTTGGCCTGTCCGAACTGTGCATAGGGCCAATGCTGGGGCATGGGGGATTTGCATGCCAAGTGGGTTTGTTTTTTTGAAGTTTTTAAAACAAATAATTGTGTTTGTTTAATTTTATTTTATCTATCTATCTATCTATCTATCTATCTATCTATCTATCTATACAATTTTTTTACCCCACTCCCATCCTGTGTCAGGCAGTTTGGGACAGCTAACATACAAAGTAAAACAACAATATGAAACATATAAAAACAACTAAAATCACCACAAATAAATTCAATCAATAATGGGGGAAGTAAAACAAAAAGCAACCTCCCACCCTTTACCCGTTTCCCTCACCAAAAGCCTGGCAGAACAGGTTCCAGGGGGCACGTTGCTTGCTGGCTACTGCTGCTTGGTTGGCTTGACTTGGCAGTCAGACAACAGCATCATGATGAGCCAGAGAGCTCGCTCTGCCTGGCTCCTATACTTGGTCTCTCAGTGCCACACTGACCAATCCTCCATGCTAAGAGGGTGCCCCGTGGGGTGGGGGTGAGGGGGTTGAAAAATGTGCTGTCTGCTGGGCTGGCTGGCTTTTGGTAGGAAGGATCTGCATTGCACTCTGTGTTGTTGATGGTCTCTCTGGCTGCCTCCAAATGCTGGGGGCATGGGGGGGTTTGCATGCCATGCCTTAAAAAAAAAAAAATTAAAAAAATCCTGTTCCAGGGGGCACATTGCTTGCTGACTACTGCTGCTTGGTTGGGTTGGGTTGGGTTGTCTTGACTTGGCCTGGCAGTCAGACAGCAGCACCATGATGAGCCAGAGGGCACTCTCTACTTGGATCCTATACCTGGTTTCTCAGTGCCACACAGTCCAATCCTCCATGCCAAGATGGTGCACTGAGGGGGGGAAGGGGGTGAAAAATGATGATGCCATGAAGGGTTTTTTGAGACTGTACAGGATAGAGGGAATAAGCACGCACAACCATGACAAGGTACCAGTCCATGAGGGTAGTTGGGATTTTTTTAAAAAAAATATTATCCTACCCAACTATAACAAACACCTAACCTAAAACTACCTAACTACCTATCTAATTCTATCTAACAACTGCTATCTTAACTAAAGCAATACTAAGAGCTACCTACCTAACCTAACCTAACCCAAAGTCAGAGGAGACAGGACAAGGAGGAACCCTAATCGTCCCTGCAATCATCAGTTCATCTGACTTCCAGTCTCAGATGATTTGGTAGAAGGGGAGGAGGCACTGACATCCACCACAGCAGGCACAGCAGAAGACCCCTCACCAGGGTACCCAGACCAACAGGGTAGGTGAAGGTATCCCTTGGGGAACCCTGGAACAGGGGAGAATTCTGGGTGGCAGTGCTGGTAGTGGTGGGAGGTGTGGCTGTGGGGGTACCTGCATGACAGCAGTCCGAGCAGCATCCATCCACTGGGTTACACACATACACACACACACACACACACACACGGCATCCTCCATCAGGGCTCGGTGAAATGCAACATTGGCCTGCCATGTCTGCCTCATGTAGGCAAAGTAGGCTGCGTTCTCCTCCTCACGATGTCCCAGGTTACGATGCTGCTCTGCTAGGGAGTCACGTACCTGGGACAGTTGGTCCAGAGCTGCACCCCCAGACTCGATGCCATGAGTCAGGTCATGCAGCTCTGGGGGCAGGTGCAACTCCCCCTCAGCCTGCACAGGGCCGGCCTCCTCTGCCTCTGCTGCTGAGGAGGATGGGGAGCTCCTCCTCCTCCTTTCAGGCACAGCTTGCCCCCCTCTCTGGCTCTGCTGCCTGCCACCTACCTGCTCTCTCCCCCTTTCCAGCACTATCCCACAGGTACCTGGAAAGGTGGCTGAGGAGGGCGGAGGTACTGCTCTGTCTCCCACGCCACACCTCACTGTGTGTTTTTGCACACACATTTATCCTGCACGTTTGCTGTTACATCCTGAACTTTCTGTGTGTCTAAATCACTCACCCAGATCTTAAATATCCGGCTCTTTGAACTTCTGCATAGAATTTCTCCCAGAACTTTTGTGCGTAAAATGTTCTCCTGGTAAACTGCTTTGCTCCAGGCAGCTGTGGTCACTTGGTTTCCATGGCAGCCTTTCACGTCTACAGCTGTGGCTACTTTAGGCTGCCTCAGGGCAGTGTTTGTGTGAAGAATGCACCCAGGAACTGCCGCAGGGCAGTGTGTGTGTGAAAAATGCATCCAGAACTTACTTGTAGATTTGTAAACCCAGAAGATTGAAAAATCCGGAACTTTAAGGTGTGTGTAAAAATGCCCACGGTTGCAGTTGGAGCACAAGCAGCAGTGTGGGCCATTCCCTGGGGCTGGGAGAAGTGGTCCCACATTGCAGACCTCTGTGCCTGCTGGTGCCACCGCTGGGGTCTGATAGGTCCAGGTCCTGCCTCGGCCTCCTCCACCACCTGGACCTCCACCTCAGAGTCAGAAGACTCCTCCAGTTCCCTGGCCTGCTCCTCTGACATGCTGCCTGCTGGCTAAACTCTAACTATACAATACCCTACTCCTATAACTATATATGATGATATTATAATTTATATCCCTAAACTCTAACTATGTGATATCCTAACTATATGTCTGAGCTGCATGTGTTGTTGTGCACTCTGATTGGTTAGGGAATTAAGGGGGGGGAGGATGGAGTGGTGGATGTGTTGTTGTGCACGTTCTGCACACCCTGATTGACTTGACAATTAAGGCTGCAATTGCTGCACATGGTAACATGTGCTGAGGTACCAACTTGGCACTAAAGATTTCAGAGTTTCCGAAGTTCTGAAGTTTCCGAAGTTTCTGGGGATTTCTGATGGTTGGTGCTTCGCTGGTGAAGCCCTGAAGCTTTGCTGACATCGCCAAAGTGCTGCCGGGATTTCAAAATTTGGCCCGAGTACCCGGAAGCACTATTCGGTTCAGCTCTAGTTATAATGCATCATCTAAAAACAACCTATATCTGACTGTGAGTCAGCAACCTCAAAACTAGTTCCATGGAATTAGGTCCAGGCAGAAGAGCAAACGAGTTGCCAGTTGGGAACTTTCTTCAGCTCCAGATCAGCATCTCCAACAATCTACTCCCTGATAGCATGACATTTCTGATTAGTAAGTCAGCCTGCATCCCCATTAGCTGTTCCAGGATATTACTACAACTACTTATAATTTCTATAGCACTACTGGGTGTATGCAGCGCTGGAGAGATACACATAACATAAAGACAGTCCCTGCTCCATGGAGGATATATAAGGAGAACAACAGGAACAGTCAGTTGAGCAATGTCCTAGCTACCCTGCTGTTTAACCCAGATGCTGTGAGTGCCTATTTTACCCCTGATATCTGTTCTGCAGTGGCCCTTCTGTGCCTGCCCTACTGAGTCCACTTTCTGCTTTTTCCTGCTTTGGTCTCTACCACCTGATCCCAGTCCTGATCTTCATCTCCTAATCAGGGATCCCAGTCCTGATCTTCATCTCCTAATCAGGTCTGGCTACTTGGCTCCTGATTTGGTTTTGATTATCTAGCTTCTGACCTCATGTGGGCCATAGCAGGCCAGCGCATGTGTTTGCGGCCCCATCCCTGCCAGGAGATCGGGGGGCTGCTATGGCTTCCCGTGATTGGTCGCCATGGCTGCCCATCATGATGGAGGTGGGACACTGTGGGTGCACTGTGGGTGGGGCTGCCTGGCTGCATGTGGTTCTTTTTCCCCACTGGGGGTGGGGCAGGGGAGGGCTAGCTGGCTGACCCAGTTGGGTGTGCTAGTGTCGTGTGCCCTGACCTGGTCCTAAGAGTGGTGACTGCTATCTTCTATACACACACACAGGCGGGGGAGCTGCCATGGCAACACACATCTATTGTCAGCCTTAATTCCAACTTCCTGGCTTCCAAACCATCTTGACACTGACTAGAAACCCAGCCCCTAGAATCTGACACGTAACACATCTTTCTTGAATGTGTGAGAGATAAAAGAATAAATTTGATCCTCTGGGTCAGTGTCTTTTACAAGGACTAGGACTCCCAGGATCCCCCTGGGGTCCCTGCTCTCCAGGTTAGGGCAGTCCCTTGCAACCTGTGTAAGTGCTCTCCCCACCCACACCAGACAGATGCTGGGAGGGGGAGCCGGGCTTGAGATCTCGCTGGGAACTTGAACCAGGTGACAAGATCCCAGTGAGATTTTGAGCCTGGTTCTCCTTCTTGCGAGATTTCTCTCAAGAATTGTTTTAATTCTCATTTCAGCCCTAGTGAGAAGTGCTTTTAAGACAATATATTAGCCCATAGTTATGTTATATGCGTTTTTAGGTCAAACAGAACCAATATAGCTGGGCTTCTGCTAAGATTTGGGTGTTATTTGTTGCTTAGGCCTCAGCCAAGATGGTGTATTAGAGGAATAGTCCATCTTTGGGAGTATTCAAGGAAGTAGGGTTAGTACTTCAATGGAGAGAAGGGGAACTATGAATTCTTTTGGGATAGCAAACATGGATTTAATAGGAGAAATGAATTCACTAGATGAGAAGCAAAGGCCAGATTAAGAACATTTTCTAAAACTACAAGGGTATAGAACATCAAAATAACATGAAGGGAACAAATTGTTTGAGAATAGAATGGCGATTTAGAGACTCCATTGATATAAACGTTTAGGTATATGCCTAGTGGGCTATTCAGGCCTCTGTGGACTAGTGTTTCATATTATCCTGAAATTTTCTCTGTCTCTTCTCACCCTTTCCCTTTGTTCTAATGCATCATGGTTATTGTGATTCTCATAATTACTTACCTTATGCCTAACACCATCTCCATGGCGTTACTAACATTTCTTGCACTTATTGTACTGGTTCTGAATTCTGCCCTTCTTTCAGGTGATGAGGCTGGTATATTATTTTCATTAAAGGAAAGTGCTGCTAAAAAGCTGCGTAGGAGATTTTGTTCATGCACAATGAGAGATTAGAAACAGAAACGCAATTAGGTGGTTGTAAAATTTACAGGAAAAGCAAATTTTGAGGGGATGTTGCTATGAGACATGATTTGAAAGAGTCTCCTAGCTGATTGGAGAGGTGTGGTGCACTAGGACTGACTCATTAAACATTACGATGTGGCCCAGGGACCAATATTGCTGCTTAGTGAACACATGTCGACATCTTTTTGTTAATCCACTCAGCCCCTAGTTAATAACTAGCACTACATGATGACTGGCAATTAAAGATGAGCCACATCAGTTTAGGGGCTCTTTATATTTGTATTTAGTTGAACCATTCTGGCTGATTAGCATTTATGATAAATTTTTAAGCATAGAAAGGATTCCATTATCACTCCCAAAGACATGCTGCCTTATCTGGTTCTTCAGTCCAGTGACTGGAAATACGAACTCGGCCTGTACCAGGGGAAGCGTTTATGTAAACCATCAGCCTCCTCTTTAGTTTTTCAAATAGTCCCTTTGCCTATTGGTCCTTCCCCCTTGTGGTCTAATAAGAGTAACGTTAGACTTTATATATCCAGAATTATTTCCCACCCATTCCCACCAGACCATATTTTAAGTTTTACTTCTTTGCCTACAATTAAGAATAGGCTGGTGATCTAGTTTAGATTCCCCTATATTGTGGATAGTCTGTTACAATACTCTAATCGGTTCACCTTCTGGGGAGTTTATCTTGACCATGTTTACACTGATAAAGCAGTTTTTCTGTTATTATCACAACCTTGTCATAGACACTTTTTTGTTCCCACTAGCCAGCGTGCTAACAGGAAGGATGATTCTCGTAGCAGGTTTCCTTCTAAACGATCCTTCCTTAGACCTTGCCCAATTCCAATACAGGAGAGGCTCCAGGGGCTGGCTTCCTGAGTACCATTCCCTACTCAGGTAGAGGCAGAGGCCCCCTCACAGTTGCATTTTACTGAGGTCAGCTCCCAATCCTCTACGGGTCAGATCTCTGGTCAGGACCTTCCACCATTAGCTTCCACCAATGCAGAAGGGTTTGATTCTTCCTTTAAGGCTCAGACCCCCAACCTCCAGTATCTGGTGGATTCACCTCTGAGACCCAAGACTCTGGGTATTCTGGGCAAGGGATACCTTTGGTAAGCAATATTGACTGTACATCTATGACTTCCATCCAGGGGATGAGTCAGATGGGCAAGGAAAAGGTCTCTCCTTCTCTGCCCACCTTGTGACTACCCCTGGTCAATTCCACCAAATTAGTATCCCTTTGCAAATGGAACATTGCGGGTTGGGTTAGGCACAAGGAAGAAGCCGTTTTTACTGAGTATCTCAAGACCCACCAGATAATACTCCTACAGGAAACTTGGGCCAAGTGCCTTCTTGAGTTAGAAGGTTTTGCCTCCTATTATGTTCCGACTGCCAAATACAATTCCCATGGTCGCCCTTGTGGTGGTCTGGGTATTCTGGTCAGCAAGGACCTAGATTCCACTGAGCTTGCGGTGGTTACTTTCCCACCGATAGCTCTAGGGGTGGTGCTTAGGGTTGGGGCTCTGATCTTTATTCTTCTTTCAATCTATATCCCCCCGGTTAATGCCTCGTATTTTAGGAATTCAATGTGGAGTGCCCTTGAGACTCTCATAGAAGAGCTTGCCTCCAGATACCCAGAGGGGCACCTGGTGGTTACTGGTGATTTCAATGCCAGGTTGGACTCTAACACCAAAGCCATGAATCCTTATTGTGATGTTGAGCCAGAGGGCCCTTTTTCTCTCCCTAATCCAAGGAGATTTAAGGATGTTCATATTAACACCTCGGGAATCCAGCTCACCAGGCTGGTAGCCAGTTGTAATCTTTTTATTCTTAATGGGGTGGGGTACAGCGACCCGAATGGTGAGTTCACCTATCTGGGTCCCTTGGGGGCTAGCACTGTGGACTACATCTTGGTTTCGGCAGCCCTGCTCCCTTTTGTTAGAGATTTTGCTGTGGACACAGTCCTGATGAGTGACCATCTTCCCCTCTCTCTTTCTCTGGCTTCTAAGGTCCCCATTTTATGGGAACCCAGTCTCCCAGTTGTGGAGACTACTCACTTGGCTACTCACAATGCCCCCCATTGGGATAACAAGCTGGCCCAGGATCTAGGTGTTCAGATCACTCATTCGCCCTGGTGTCATCTTTGAGCTGTGATTTTGGATCTACCAGAAGATGAGGACAAAGTAGTCGCTTTTGGCAGACTTAGCTCCTTGATACAGGAATTTATCGGTTTCTGTCACCAGGGGCCAAGGTCTCTCCATAGGAAGAAGGAAAAAGCTGGTTTGACAGCAAATGTCACCAGATGCGTTCCAGGCTTAGGGGGATGTACATAGAATACAGGGAGGGTCTGTCCTCTGTGCTCCCTCCTTTTTTCCTGGCTCTTAGAGCAGAATACAAAGGGCTTGTTAGGTCCAAGAAGAGGCACTATTTGGAGGCTCAGTGGGAGGCCCTTATTCTGGCAGTGGACACTAAGGATTCTAGGACCTTTTGGCAGTACATCAATGGGATGACTGCGAAGGGTCCCTGCAGGGTTGAGACTCTCATTTCCCCCCAAGTGTGGATGGAGCACTTTTACAGACTCTACCAAGGTGAGGAGGGAGTCCACGACCAGGATCGGTATCTCCTTCAGCTGAAGGACTCACCTCCATGGCCCCCGGTGACGGAGGAGGAAGTAGATGCTGTAGTAAGCACATTCAAGTCACATAAAGTCCCAGGCTTGGATTGTGTAAATATCAAATTTATCAAGCTCCACAAACAGTGGTGGTTTCCACTGTTAGCTACACAGCCATCAATAATTCTGGGAGAGTCTCGGCTCATTGGAGTAGGGCCATGGTTGTTCCTATATACAAGAAGGGCCCTAGTACAGAACCGGGCAACTACAGGCCCATCAGTTTACTCTCGGTGGTTAGGAAAATTTACGCCAAACTCTTTCTGGAAAGACTATTGTGCTGGATGCATCAAGCCAATATCCCAGCTTTAGAGCAGGCAGGATTCCAAGAAGGGCGCTCTACCATGGAGCAGTGTTTTATCCTTCAGCATCTAGCTGCTAAATATCAAGCCAGGAATGGCGCACTTTATGTTGCCTTCCTGGATCTAAAGGCTGCCTTCGATTCCCTTAGCAGACCAATCCTCTGGAGGAAACTTCAGGAAGCATCCATAGATAGACAGTTTCTCAAATTAATATACTCATTGCACCATGGGTCCTCTCTCATGGTCAAGCTAAACAGACAGGGTCATCTTACCCCCTGGATAGGTACTTCTAGGGGGGTTAGGCAGGGATGTGTCCTGGTTCCGGCCCTCTTTAACCTTTATATAAATGAAGTACTAATCCAAATGGCAGATAGTACATTCTTTCCACCAAAATTGGCTACTAGGGCAATTGGGTGTCTCGGCTATGCTGATGATGTGGCTCTTATGTCACTAAATAGGACAGGACTTGTCCGGCAAATATACACTTTTGCCAACTTCTGCCAGAGAAATCAACTTACCATAAATTTTGATAAATCTAAAATCATGGTCTTCTCCAAAAAGAGAAAGGTGCATCAGTGGATCTGCATGATAAACTGATAAAAACTAAGCAATTGGAAAATAGCTAGGATGGAGGTCGAAGTTTCCCTTAAATCGGGATACATCTAGTGCTGCGACTGCTTCCCCCTTATTGAAGCTAGTTTCCCCCATGTATTGACCAATATTCTTGTTATATCTTGGCTGAAATAGGTTTTTAGTCCTGCTCAATCTTATCATTCTGTCACTTAAACTTTTGAGTGTCAAGGGATATTGAATTCTCAGGGGGTGCCATTCTGGACTCCCAATAGAGACAATTGTTATGTGACAGGTGTAACCATCGGATCCCCATTTATAGGGGGGTGATTGATTAGATTATTTTAAACATTTTGGATGATTTTATTAGAAGTATTATATATATTATATTTTTTCTACTGTTATTGTTATTCTTTTGTGTGTTATATTGTGTACTGTGCTGCTGGTTTATGGTTGTAGTGTTTTGTTGCCTATGGTGGAGGCTAACGCCACAATAAACATAAAACAACAACATCAGTGGATCATAGGGGGCCAGAGTATCCAGCAGGTTCCATCATTTAGATATCTCAGGCTCCTTTTCCACAGAAGCGGCAGCTGGTAGGGACATTTAGCTGGAGTCATTGCTGTTGCCCGTGGTACTTTGTGAGCGATACTTGCCTTTTTCACCAGGCAGGGTAGGAGCACTATTGCGCCAGCACTGAGAGTGTTTAACACCAAGGTCCAGGCACAAATTATGTATGGCGCTGAATTCTGGGCCCTCTCCTCCCCCCAGACTGTCAATGCCCTTCAGGTAAGGTTTCTTATGGGCCTTGTAGGTCAGTTGCGAGGCACCCCTTATGAAGAAGCAAGGCTGGAGTTGGGCCAGAAGGGGTGGACCCAGGTGGCCGTGAAGACGACACTGAAATTTTGGGTGAAGCTTTTTACCAATCAATGCTCTGACTTACTGAAGATGGTAGGTCAAGACACCTTTGCTAGTCCTTGGGTTAGATCAGTGGAGGAATATTTGAAATCAATTGACCTCTCCAAGGAATATCTTGCCCATAAACCTGGCTGAGTAAAGAAGGAGGTGCTAACCAGGATGGCAGACATCCAGGATGGCAGAAATTACTAAGGTCTCCTCTTCACCTCATATGAGGGACTACCCTGGATGGGTTCCCGATCAGGGCCGAATGGCGGCATATCTTACCGCCTTAGTCTCTGCCAGAGCGAAGCACCTCATTTTCCGTGCCAGGGTTAACTCCTTTCCCTCCAAGGTTTTGGAGGGCCATTTACAGGGATTTCCATTCCTCGAATGATTGTGTCCCTTTGACAATGCCACTGTACAGACTGTTAGTCACATTATCATCCGCTGCCATTTGTATGATGCCCTGAGAGACAAATTCCTCGGAACCCGTTTGAGCCTCTTCCCCGGGAGATCTGACACGACCCTGTTACATCTCCTCCTTAACTCCTCTGACCCCCCAGGATATTAAAAATTTGGCGGTTTTTCTGGTCAAGGTAGTCCACCATAGACAATGTTTTTTGGACTTTAAACCCTGTGATTAAGTCCTCCCCTAAATTCAAGTTCAGTGCCCCTCCTTGAAACGGGCATGCTGACTTGGCTCAGTATCAAATTGACCTTAAGGTTGGGATATTTTCATTGGGGCAAATTTATTGTAGGACTGGATAGGTACTGCCGTGGGTTCACTCTTTCCCTCTGTATTGTGTGATGTAGCATCTGAAGGTCTGCCAACTCTCTCGATGCACCCATACTCAAAACAATTGTGCCCGTGAGCTGACTAAATTGAAATTTGGCTTCCATTTTTCAGCCGCCTGGTTGTATTATGTAACTGTATCATGTACCCGGTCATGGTCTCATCGACATGGTATTTTATGTTTTTGCACCCTGTAGGTTGCTCTTTTCTATCTTAATTTTATGATTTGTGTTTTTTTATGCAATATGGTCTTTGGCCGTAATAAATCATTGATTGATTGATTGATCTGGTTCTTAAAGGTGCATTTATTGATGGCCATGAGCAGGAAAGGCAGGTCAACACAAACACGGCACAATCTTGTCAATACTCAAACTCACGTAGGGGTGGGACTATCGGTATTGCCAAGAACTGTGAGTGGCCCATAATGGCCCTCTCAATTTTAATCTGATGATACCGATAATTCTCTGTATCGGCTATATCAGTTCTTTTACATTATCAGTATCGATATCGGATTAATGTAAAAGATCTGATACTGATAGATTTGATAGATCTGATAAATGGAGATCCACTACCAATATACAACTGATACAGAGAATTTGCCCAAAGTCCCATCCCTACTCATTGGGAAGGAAATCGGATGGCACCAGCCATCGTTCATTTCATTCCAGCTCTTGAAATATTATGAGATGACACTCTGTTTTTATTGCTCCTTCCCGCAAAGGAAATAGGCTCACAATAAACATTATGGCTATGCAGATGGGATCAAAGCACTATTGACAAATCTGCATTGAGCCATTGCTCTCTTTTCTTTCATTTCAAGGGAATGATTTGCAGATTTGAATGGCTTGCTACCTCTGCAGCAGCTCAGCTTTCTTGTACACGGCCGCTGACCCCAGCCATGTCTGTATTTCTCAGGCTGGGTTTCTTGCTTCTGAGTCTGAAGATTTGATATATTCTTAATGAAGCATGCGGCCGTCTAAAGAGCTAGGTGGAGAGCCACGTACATCCAGGTTACACTTCTGAGTTGTCAGATGGTAGCTAGAGATAAGGAAATAATCTCTTTCTAGCAGCTGGGTTACTAAGGAGAGGTGTTTGACAGGTAGGGCTCTGAAGGAAATGCATATTGTTATGGATCCACAGAACAGCATGAGATCAAATGCTGCTATTAGCTAAATTAAGAGGTATGTTCAGCTGCTGGAATACTTCTTGGGCATTAGCACATTATGGCACAGTGGGTGGTGCAGTGATGGGATATGAAGGCAGTGTAGCTCATCCCATAGGAAGCAACATATATTTAGTATCAGAAAATATATGCACAGCTATGTAAGAAAACAGGGGGTTTAAGACCTCATTCACTAAAACACTGCACTGATCTCTGCCTATCTAAAGTTAATGTAATCTTCTGCTCTGATGAAGAGATACTGTGAGTGGGAAGTCATTGTATTTAAATGTCAGGGTTGATTTCCTCCTCACCCTCCCCCCTTAAAGTCAATTTACTGTTGGTGAAAGGTTAGCAGATTAGTAGCCCTATAGGCAGGGATTTTCTTTTTATTCTGAGAACAGAGACAGCCTGGGCAGTGGCAGCTCTAGTACCCCCAATACCACGCTGCTAAAGTGTCACTCTAAGCATTGATCTGGAAGGGGTCTTCAAGATGGGAAAGGACAGCTTGATCATCACTCCCATTCAGTCCCTCCCGTCCCAGATGGCATTTCCAACAAGAATGTAATTGTGTTTGATGTCAAGAGGCATGATCCTGAACAGGCCAAGGACAAGCTGAATGCTACAGGGTTAGGGAGGCAAAATTGGCCTTTCTTAATCTGGGTCACCAAGTGGAACGACCATCCTCTTTCTTCTCATGCTAGTGTACATTATAACAGACTCAGTAGTATTCTAATGTACATTATGTACAATGTAAATGGGGTGAAGCGGCTTATTCTCCAACATGCCACCAATCAAATTCTTTATGTAGTTTTTTGCTCTGGCAGCAGAAATGCTGTCAACAAGTATATTACCATGGCAAGCATATGGTCATTGAAGGCTATTGCTGCAGCAAAGGATAAAAAAAAAACAGATGTGCAGGTGGCACAGCAGCTTCCTGGCAAGGGGTTGGGTGACCACAACCTACATGGACCAGGTCAGGGCACTGAACAAATGTGCCCACGGCTGGAGAGCTGTTCTGTCATCTGCATGACCCAGGTAGGGCAGAGAGCTCACCAAATGTGCAGGAGGCTGGCCCCACCTCTGCCCTGCTCCCAGCATCCCATCCCCCACCATGACGGACAGCCATGACACCCAATGGTGGACAGTCATGGCAGCTGGCCATGGCAGTCTCAGTCCTGCGCCAGGTAAGGCAGGGCAGCACAGACATGCTGGCCCACAGTGACCTACATTGGCCCATGTAGGCAGCTCCTAGCCCAGGCTGAGACCTTAGAGTTTTCCAAGGATGATGCCCAGGCTAGCCACCTACCCACCTTGGGGCAGTCCTGGACTTAATATCTGGTGGTGCCAAAACAGAGGGTAAAACCAAACATGGCTCATCTCTCTGTGGCACGTTTATGCATGGACCCCACCTGCACGTCTGTGCAGGTGCTGCCAGATGTTTGACCCAGAGTATCCATTAGCAACCATGGCTGCCTGGTCATGGTGGGAGAAGGATGGTGGGCACAATGCGGGGGCTGTAAAGGCCAGTCACACATTACTCGTTCTCCATGCCCCTGGGCTTTGTGGCCATTGGTCTGGCTGAACGCATTTTTGTTTTGCACTCTGGCCCAGCATGCGCCCTGTCCACCTGGGCTACCTATCCCGGGTCAGCCCAGGATGTGGAAGCCCAGCGTCACATGTGCTTTCACCTAGATGTGCCAGTGGCTGGGTGGGCCACAGCAGGCCAAAGTGAGCCACCACATCATGTTACCCTATGGCAGTTGATTTGGGCTCCAAATAATTGCTTAGCTTGCCACCACTAACTGTTCTGGCCGGCAGCAAAATTGCAATAAGGCAGAAATTGTTATCCATGGTGAATATTGTGTCCGGCAATTTTGACCACTTTGAATCTCGTGAAGTGGATATAAATCACTATTAATCCCCCCTCATTTATCCCATTTCATATACTTGCTTAATTTGGGGGTGTTCGTTTTTCCAGTTATTTTTGACACTATGTATTTGGTTGAATACATAAATATCTCAGCCAAAATGGTTGAAATAACCAGAAAAATCAGGTTACCTGAAGATTTAAATAAACAAATATATTTTCAGGAGCAGATATTTATTCAAATATTCAGATGACTATCTGAAAATGCAAGCAATGCTTAAAAATGAAGCAATGCAATGCAAGCAAATGCTTTGGCCACACATATTGATGTTAGACTGGCCAAAGATATGTCCTATAGTTCTTAAGAATCCTGAGATTGATTAGAACTATTGCAGCTCCTTTGTTAAGGAATTTCAATCTGCTTAGCCTCAAAACAACGAAAGATGAGACAACAGCATCTTTTAAGCTTGAGAGACCAGTTCAGTTCAGTGCCAGTCTATCTTAACTAGGGATGGGTGAACAGATTGCAGTTTGGGTTCGGCTGTTCGGTTCGGCCGCATTTGGCTCGTGTGTTCGGGTTCAGTCGTTCGGGTGGATTGCCAAGTTTGGGATTGTCCGTTCGGTTCGACCACGTTCGGTTCGTGGGTTCGGGTTCGGCCATTCGGGTGTTGGCCGTTCGGGTGGATCGCCGAGATCGCGTTCGGCGTTTGGCCTAAAAATATTGCGAGCGTGCGGGAAGCCGGAAATCGCACCGGAAACCAGAAATGCATGTGGATGTGGAGCTGCGAGGTGAGTGGGTGTGTGTTTGATTTGGTGGCTGCTTGGTTCGTGTGTTTTGGCTGTGATTGTGTTGGGTTTGGCTGTGCTGTGTGTTTGGGTGGTTGGTGTGTGTTGTGGGTGACTGTTGGTGTGTGGGGGTTTTTGAAAAAAAATAAATGAAGAAGACTGTTCACATCCTCCAACTGGGGGCACATTTGCCAGTGGAGGAGGAGGAGGAACAGGTGGAGGCCGCTGCCCCTGCTACACCTCCCATGGCACCGGTGGCACTGGCTTCCTCTTTGGACAAGGAGGAAGTGGTGGGCTCTACTGCCATTCCTGCCAGGTTTGTAGACCTTTTTTTTACTTTTAAGACAAGAAAGGCTGTATCAGTTAGAGCGAGCTCAGCTCATTGTTGTGCGGGTCAGTGCGTGGGTGGTGGGCATCAGTCAGGCACAAACAGTAGCCAACAGCGGGTGGCAGTGGATGTCTGCCACAGAGAGAGAGGGTACTGTAGTGTGGGGGACTCTTCCAGCAGTTAGACATGAGCATCCCCACCCAAACATGTGCCAGGCTATCAAGGGTCTCCACTCTCCAGTTGCCATCCCATTCCCTACGCACTCCCAAATAAGGGCAGTCTCATTCCTCCAGCCAGGGTCACATATTGCATCACCATCCCTAGCACCCCAAGGAGGGCATCAGGATTTGCACGTGCCAGCCAGGGGCTTTCTAGTTGCAATATCAAGCATCCCCTAGCACCCCTGGGAGGGCAGTATTTGCACGTGCTTTTCTTTATGGTTTTTTTTAGTTGCCATCTCTACTAGCACCCCAAGGAGGGAGGATTAGAGGCATCATCATAAATGCATGATATTTACTTGGTGTTCTTATGTATTCCCATTTCAGAGAGGAATCAGATTCTGGCCCAGGGCCCAGCCCTGCTTCCAGGACCAGGCCTAGGAAGATGACTCATTGCTGGACCCCTAGGCGGAGCTCGCCAGCCTCACCCCCAGACATTCAGTGCCAGTCATCAGATTTCTGGCGGTTTTAAATCCAGGGCGACAGAGCCACCACATGCAAGGTATGTCATGGGGACTGGAACAACAGGGAATGAATTGCCCTCTGACCTGTCAGGAACAGAAATCCCCTGCAGAGAGAGATTGGATGGCTGGCCACCCAGTCCACCCACTTGTGGAGACAGAATGCAGGCAGGGCTTGACAGACCATTGGTCTGACATAGTATGGCACTTCTAATGTTCCTTTCTTTTTCTGCTCTTTCTAGATCTTCAATAAAGTTTTCCGCCGGCAGAGGGAGGGGACAACATCGGGGCTTCTCGCTCACATAGAGCAGACCCATGAAATGCGTGTGAGGCGGGTGGGTGAGGAGGACTCCTCTGCAGCTGTGCCTGTGGAGTCGCAGCGCATGCAAAAAGGGGGGAAGGCGACCAGGAAAAGGAGGCATATAAGCCCTTCCCCTCCCCCCACCTCAAGCCTCAACATGGAGACCCCCGGGATCCCGGAGGATGCTGAGATCAAGGCCCTTCGGGTCAGATTGCATCACTGCACCTGGGGCCATGTGGAGGAGGTCCAGCGCTCCTCTGCCAACCTAGAGAAGTGCCTGGTGGAGGAGATGCAGGCGGTGCAGGCGGAGCGGTAGAGGGTGGTGACATACGGACAGTATGTCTCCGCTGAGCTGCGCCACATGCAGGTCTACCACCAGGCAGTCTCCAGCATAACGGTGGCATAACGAGCTGGCAGAGGTGTTGGAGTACGCCATGGACAACGGCGTGGTGGACCCCTCCATGGTGGCCACTAGGGGTAGGAAGTTCAGATCATCCGGTATCCAATACTGCCTGTATTTTGGTGTACCAGCAGTATCAAATTACTCTGGTATTTGGGGGTACTAGTACCGGATCCCTGTGCCGGATTTTTTTACATTGAGGTCATTGAAATGAATGGCCACAATGTAAAAAAAGAAATAAAAAAACGTCCCAAACACTTTCCCTCCCCAGTCCAGGCTGCACAGGTGGAAATGGGGACACCCCCCACCCACCCTGGCAAGCCTAGATTATTATTATTTTTTTTAAATTCCCCAAAGTCCCTGCTAGTGTGGGCTCCGGGCCACTGCCGGCAGCCCAGAACCTGCACTAGCAGGTAGGTACTGTGGTACTAGGGTGATCCCTGGGGTGGGAGGTGGTTTAACATGCACCCCACCCCAAGGATCACCCTACCTCCCCAATCAGGGATTTCCTACCTTTGGCACTCCAGGCGATGGCGGCGGTGGAGACGGTGGTCCGGGGGCTTCAGCGCTGCCTGTGGCTGCCATCTTCGGTGCTTTCTAGGCCTTCTGGGGAACTTCTGGAAGTTCCCCTGAAGGCCAGCACTAAAGCCTTCGGACCACCGCTGCCTCCCGGAATGCCAAAGGTAGGCGATCTCTGGGTGGGGAGGTAGGGTGATCCCTAGGGTGGGGTGTGTGTTAAACCACCACCCACCCCAGGGATCACCCTAGTACCTGCTGGTGTGGGCTCCAGCTCGCCGGCGGCATCCCAGAGCCCGCACTAGTAGGGACTTAGGGTAAAAAATAATAATTTTAAATCTAGGCTGGGCAGGGTGGGTGGGGGTGCCCCCCTTCCACTCGCACAGCCTGGGAGGGGGAGGGGGAGGGGGAAGGTATTTCCCCCCCATTGATTTCAATGGGGACAGTTCCCCATTGACATCAATGCAATAAATCTTGCACCAGTAATCAGGTTTTAATCCAGTAATCCGTTTTTTTGTAAACCGGTTACGGTAATTGGTATTTTGCCTGATGTCCCACCCCTAGTGGCCACCGGCCCTCCAGACTGTGAGCCACCCCAAGGCCTGTTGCCTTTCCCCCAAATACCGGGGGACAGGCCCAGTGGCAGAGACTGAGTCACTCTTAGCTTGTTTATAAGTTTCCTTTTCATGTTTTCTCTTGTTTTATTAAATGTTGTTGCTGCTGTTGTTTTCCTTGTTTTTCTTGTTTTGTAAATAGTTTTAAGTAAAGTTTTCAAATATATTGTTACGAGCTTCGTTTTACATGTCCTCTCTTTTATCCCTGTGTGCTGAAGTTCTGGCTGGCAGGTGGCAGAATCTCATGCAGCTACCAGATCTCTTCCATCAGCACATGCCACCTCTAGTAGTGTAGTAACCCAAAGATGTGCAGTGCCAGAAACAGGGTCTCAACTAGCAGAAAGCCCCCAGGAGGTGCAGGGCTTGTGTTTGTGTGGGTGGGTGTGATAGAGAGAAAGAGAGACAGACTCCTCGGCAGCGGGCAGCCGGGCAGGAGGTGGGAGTTGGTGGTAAGAGGGGCTTTTAGTTTCAGCAGCCAGTTTCAGTGGGCATCCGTGGGTGGGTGCAGAAGAGTTGACTTTTGGGGAAGGGAGCAGGCTGGCATGTGGGCACCGGCCTTCTGGATGCAATGGAATGGAATGCAGCCCCCAGTGACTGGAATGATGGTCCCATAATCTTGTTGATAGTCCCTGGGACAGGCGGGCATCGGGGATAGTGGAATGACAGCCTAAAGCCTATGGGGCTCACTTCATTTGATCAGGCGCGCTGCGCTAGGTGGTAGCAGGGCAGCAGGTATGTAGTGGTGCAGGGATGCACGCAGGCAGGCACTGGCAGGCAGACAGGAACATATAATATGTTGTTGGTTTATTCCATCTCATTACAGTATGTTTGCTGCGTGCTGGATGTGGGCACTGGGCGATGGGCTTTAATGGGCGCAGCACAGATGGGAGTTCTTCCAGGTTCTGGCTGGTGGCAGATAGGATATATTTAGCTCAGCTCTCCCCCTCTAACTCCCATCTCCCTAGTTCTAGCTGGGAATGGGAATCTCTCTGTTGCTCTCTCTCTCAGAACTAGGCGGGCATTGTTGTGATTGTGAAGGGACCAGCTGGTGGCTAGTGCTTTGGAGGGGGAGGAGAAGGCAGAGATGCTGGGGCTAGTCCTGGGGCAGAAGTGGCTGCTTCTTGGAGCGGTGGAATGACATTGCAGTATGGGATGAATGATGGCCCCAGACCCATCACGGTGGGTCTCAGGGCAAGGGTGGCAACTTGTATAGCTTGGCCACGGCCCTCCCTGCCAATAACTTGACCCCGGTATCCAGGCGATGGGTGCTGTGGCTGGAGTGACTGCTTCTGAATGAGGTGGAATGGCACTGCAGTGTGAGATGAATGACAGCCCCAGGCCCATCACGGTGGGTCCCATGGCTGGGGTGGCAGCTTCCAGGTATTGGCCACAGCCCTCCCTGTCAGTAATTTGGCCCCAGCACCCAGGCGGTGGGTGCCGGGCCTGGAGTGGCTGTTTCTCAGAGCATTGGAATGACATCGCAGTGTGAGCTGAATGACGGTCCCAGACCCATCACGGTGGATCCTGGAGCTATGGTGGCAGCTTGTACATCTTGCCCACAGCCCTCCCTACCAGTAACTTGGCCCCAGTACCCACGCAGCAGGTGCCGGGACTGGAGTGGCTGCTTCTAAATGAGGTGGAATGGCATCGCAGTGTGAGATGAATGACGGCCCCACACCCATCATGGTGGATCCCGGGGCTAGGGTGGCAGCTTCCAGGTATTGGCCACAGCCCTCCCTGCCAGTAACTTGGCCCTGGCACCCAGGCGGCGGGTGCCGGGGCTGGAGTGGCTGCATCTCGGAGCGTTGGAAGGACAGCACAGTGTGAGATGAATGATGGACCCAGATCCATCACGGTGGGTCCCGGGGCTCATGTGGAAGCTTGTACATCTTGACCACAGTCCTCCCTTCCAGTAACTTGCCCCCGACACCCAGGCAGCCAGTGCCAGGGCTGGAGTGGCTGCTTCTGAATGAGGTGGAATGACATTGCAGTGTGAGATGAATGACAGCCCCAGACCCATCAAGGTGGGTCCTGGGGCTAGGTTGGCAGCTTGTACATCTTGGTCACAGCCCTCCCTGCCAGTTGCTTGGCCCCAGCACTCAGGCAGTGGGTGCTGGAGCTGGAGTGGCTGCTTCTCGGAGTGCTGGAATGACAGCGCAGTGTGTGATGAATGATGGCCCCAGACCCATCACGGTGGGTCCCGGGACTAGGGTGGCAGCTTGTACATCTTGGCCACAGCCCTCACTGCCAGTAACTTGGCCACAGCACCCAGGCAGTGGGTGCTGGGGCTGGAGTGGCTGCTTCTCAGAGCAGTGGAATGACATTTCAGTGTGAGATGAATGACAGCCCCAGACCCATCACGGTGGGTCCCAGGTCTAGGGTGGCAGCTTGTACATCTTGGCCACAGCCCTCCCTGTCAGTAACTTGGCCCCGGGACCATGACGGCTGGTCCTGGGGCTGGAGTGGCTGTCTCTTGTCATGTAGCAGAATAACTAGCGCCAGTGGCACTAGCAGCAGCAGACATTGGTTGCCCTGGGCAGGCAGTCAGGTGGCATGACATGAGCGGCAGTCAGGCAGATTGAGGGAGGGTTCAAGTTTCACAACATGGGCAGGAAGGCAGGAAGCATGTCATGAGAGACAGTAGGTCTGGGCAGGCGGGCTTGGGCAGGCTTTTAGCTAGGCAACCTCAGTGGGAAGACAGACACCTTGACATAGGAGGCAGGACTGATGCATGCTTTGAACTTGGCAGCAAGCAGGGCGGGCAGACAGGCAGCATTGCATGGGAGTCAGTAGGGCAGGCTTGCAGGGACAATGGCAGCAGGGCAATCAGATAGGCTAGCAAAGACTGTGCAGCATGAGAGAGTGAGAGCCGGTCAGCATCACATAGGCCGGCCGAGATCGTATGGCATTGGCTAGCCATAGGCCTGCTTACAGGCCTACAGTTTGTTTCCTACTCCCACCTTGCATCCTGAGGTCAGTCAGATAAGGCAGCCGAAGCCATCTAGTATGAGAGAGAGAGAGAGAGAGAGAGAGAGAGAGACAGAGAGAGACAGAGACAGAGAGACAGAGAGAGAGACGCAGAGAGAGACAGAGAGAGGGGCAGGGCGGGTGCCAGGCATTGGAGGGAGGGACAGCACCTCAGCAGCACAGGAGCGGTAGCTCTAGCCCAGATGAAGGAGGAGGAGCCTTGTCCCAAGACTGCCCCTGGCATGGGATGGCATGTGCCACTGCACCATCACTCCTTGTCCAGGGGCAGCTCCGGGAATCCCAGCAGTGGAAGGTTAACCTTCAGAAAGAGCAACTGCTCCACCAACTTGGCCCCCAGTCTCAGGCGGTGTGGAGTGCATATGTCCCCTGCGATGGAGAACACCCTCTCGCTGGGGACACTGGTTGGTGGGCAGGAAAGGATACCCATGGCCACTTTGGACAGGGCCGACCACACGTTGGCCTTGCCGGCCCAGTAGGCCAAGGGATCGTTGCTGGGATCTATGCATGGCTCCTTCTCCAGATAGGTCTCCACTGCTGCTGAGGTGCCATCATACTCCCTCCGGTAGCTCTAGGTGGGCACCACCTGCCCCACTGCCCTCAGCCATGCTACTTGCCCTTTTGTGCTGGGCCTCATGCTCCCCTGAGAGGACAGAACAGAGGAGGAGCTGCTGGCAGTAGGAGTCCTGCTGCTGCTGCTGGTGCTGCTGCTACACCTAGGGCTGGAGGCAGGGATAGACCCAGATGGCTGGAAGGGGTCGCTGCTCTCACTCCCACCATCCCCAGGGGCATTCTGCTGCATGGCCCACTCTGCCTGACTGACCTTCTCGACCAGCATCCCCTTCCGTAGGCCATAGACCGCAGTCTCATGTGCCATGCTGCCCTTGATCCTGGGGTCCAGCATGGTTGCCAGGACATATTCGTCCCGGCGCAGGAGGTCACCAAAGCGAGCGCTCAGGCCCGCCTTCAACTTGTCGGCTAGCTCCATCGCCTCGTCGCACATTCTCCTGCCCTGAGGGCCACGATCCCGCCCCACCGCCCCAAGAATCTCATCCAGGCTGCTGTGGAGACTATGCACCAGCGGGGTCACCTGGCTGAGGGTGGCAGTGGAGCTGCTCAGTGTCTCCGTGACGGCCAGGAATGGTCTCAGGACAGAGACGGTTTGGGATATAATATCCCATTCCTCCCTGTTGTACCCTGGAGGTGACTCGATGTCTGTCTCCAGTTCCACCTGATGCAGGGCGGCTTTCTGTTCAAGAAGCCGCTCCAGCATCAGGAAGGTGGAGTTCCACCGGGTGGAGACATCCTGGATCAGGGTGTGCACCGGGGACCCTTGCTCAGCCTGCTTCTCCCGGAGGAGTTCGCTGCCCTTCACGCTGCGGTTGAAGAAGCCCGCCAGCTTCCTCCCCCGCTCGACCAGGGAGCTAAGGGTGCCTGGCCCAATGCCTTTATCACCCAAGCCCAGAGCGTCCTTCACCACCAGGTGGAGGGTGTGTGCGGCGCAAGGGATACTCGTGAACCCCCCGTCACGGACTGCCTTAAGCATATTGGCCGCGTTGTCCGTGACCACACACCCCTTGGTGAAGGCCACGCCTGGCGTGAGCCACTCCCTCACCATGGTGGTCAGGGCTGCCTCTACCTTCCTTGCGGTGTGGGAGCTGTCCATAACTTGGGACTGAAGCAGGGCCCACCTATACCCTGCTTCAGGTCCCCTCCTGCCACTGCCAAGCACTGCCTTTGCGTCCTGCCACCAGTGTGCAGTCACTGCCAGGTAGGCATGCTGGGCGTTCCTGGAGGACCACAGGTCCGTGGTGAAGTGGACCGTTGCCCCCCCAGCCCCTGCAAGCTGCTCCCTCACCCGCTCCTTCAAAGCCCTATATAACTGTGGGACCACAGTCCGACTCAGGGCGGAGCGGGAAGGAAGCTTAAAGTTGGGAGCCAGGAACGCAAGCAGACGCTGGAAGCCCTTGTCCTCCACAATGGAGAAGGGCTGGCCATCCAGGGCAATCATCTCGGCAACCAGGCGCTTGCCTTTTTCCTGGAAGCCTGTGCCACGGCGCCCTGCCGATGGCCTCGACACATCGCCCCACCCCATCTCCTCCATGGTGGACTGGCGGTGCTGCTGGGGAGGCTCCTGCAGTTTTTCTGCCCCCATAATGCTCCTGCTGCTGGTAGAGGCAGCAGCAGTAGCTGCAGAACGCTGGCCCGCTGAATGGGCCGGGCGACTGGCCGCTGGAGTCGGGAACCCGCTGGCATCCACTTCGCCTGCCTTCCCGCTCAGCAACACAGCACTGTGGCATGCCTTCAGGTGCCTGGCCATTGCAGTTGTGCCAAGGTTGGCAAGCGCCCGCCCACGCTTCACCACCTTTTGGCACAGCGTGCACTGCACCTCTCTGGGATCATCTGCCCTCACCTGCTTAAAATGCTCCCAGACAGTGGATTTTTTTCCCCCTCCTGCTGCCTTCTTGCCCGCCCCGGCAGACGTGCTGCTGCCAGTGCTGCTGGGAGAGGGAGAACTTTGTGGCACTGGTGGTGATGCAGCTCTGGGAGGAGGAGGGTCAGACATTGCCTCATGGACATAGATATCCTCTGCGGCACTAGTGTCACTGACTGCTGCCTCTTCCTCACTGTCCCCAGCGATCATGGCGATGTCCCCAGAAGGGGAGTACTGGGACCCGGAGGGTAGACTGCCCGTGCCCGCCATGCTGCTGGCACTCTCCCTGTGCCCCCCTCTGTGGCTGCTAGTGCTGCTGCAGCTGCCGCTGCTGCCACTCCTCCTCTCCCAGTCCCTAGTACTGGCATTGCCCGGGGATCGGGCCCTGCCTCTAGCAGCCGGGGTGGGATCCACCAGCTCTGGGCTACTGGGGATTTCCTCGACTGTGGGGGACATTGGTGGCCCTGGAGGAACATCGGTAGAAGAAGCAGCCCCAGCTCCTGCTCCATCACCACGCACAGCAGACACAGATGCAGCAGCCTGAGCCTCAACTCCTGCAGGCCTTCCAGTGCCCTGAGTGTCAGTGGAGGGCACTGCCAGGAGACGTTGCAGAGCACCCTGGGCCCCTAAAGCAGGCCTCCTGATTTTGGGAGGGGGTGAGGCGCTCTGCCTCTGGCTACTGCTGCTGCCTGCTGCCGCTCCTCGTGCACGGCCTCTGGGACGTGCCCCATTGCCTCCCCTACGGGCAGCAGATCGGCCTCTCCTTCCCTTCTCCATTTCTCCCGAAAAAAACAATGTTTTTTAATATATAATTTTTTAAAAAAATTTTATTGAATTTTTTTATCAAATATTTATATCTCTATATCTACACTAATAACTAACTAACTACCTAACTAATAAATGTATTCTAAATGCTATGAATAACTCCAACAAACCCTAAAGCTGAATCACAGAAAACAGTAAACTCTATCTGTAAACCTTAAACTAAACTACTCCTACTATGTCAAAACAAAAATGTATCGACCTAATCCTATCTATCTACCTATGAATATATGGGATGGGGGTTGGGGGGCAATCACAAACAAGACAAGGAGGGGTACAAAACTGAAATGAAACCTAAATCAATCTATAAATTAATAATATACTACTACTCTAATGAATCAAAAAAACAGGGGAAGGGAATGGGGAGGGAATATTCAATGGAGGGGGGAGGGAAGGAGGAAGATTGAAGATTGAACACAGGGAGGGATAAAAACAAAAAATAACAACTAAATCTATCTAAGCTAAATTAAATAAATGAGAATATGGAGGTAGATGGGTTGGATGGGTGAAATAGGAGGAGGATGACAATGGATTGGGGAGCTGGAAAATGCTGGGTGAAGGAGCCTTCTGAAATGCCTGCTGCTCAGGAACAGTGACTAGCTCAGAAGGTGTTGGGAAGGGGGGAGGTAGACAGTTTGGTTTCTTGCTGCGACCGCCTAGGCTACGTGCAGCCTAGCCCCTGGCCAATCGCAGACTGCCAAGCCAGTGGTCTGAGGCAGAAAGGGATGGTGATTTGGCAGGCTGGCTGCTACTCCAAGCTATGCTCCACCCTCCACCCCTGGTACCTGGAAGTCTGCTCCTAGTTGAGTCAGGTGTTGGGAAGGGGGGAGGCAGACAGTTTTGTTTCTTGCTGCACCCGCCTAGGCTACGTGCAGTCTAGCCCCTGGCCAATTGCAGACTGCCAAGCCAGTGGTCTGAGGAGGAAAGGGATGGTTATTCAGCAGGTTGGCTGCTACTCCAAGCTACACTCCACCCTCCACCCCTGGTGCCTGGAAGTCTGCTCCTAGCTGAGTCAGATGACTTCCCCCTCCCTGCTACATTTGGCTTTCCAGTGACCTTACAGAGTGACAGTTCCCCCTCCCTGCTTGGTCTTCCAGTGACCTGACAGAGTGACAGTAGACCACGTTCGTTTTAGCCACCCGACTCAACTGAACGTGATCCGAACTGACCAAAGTGTTTGGCCGTTTCGCCATTCAGTGTTCGGTTCGTTTTGGTATGTTCTGGTTCATGTTCATGTTCATGTTCGGTCATCTGAACAGGCCGAGTTCGGGCCGAACATCGAACTTCTGAACCGCGTTCACCCATCCCTAATCTTAACACACCTAGCTCTGCAGCATCATATCAAGATGCAAGTGTTTTCCATTGTCACAGCAAGCTGTCATTGTCCAATCATGTGCTGAGGGCATGGCACTGTTATCTAGCTACCTTTATCAGATTACCACTCTCCTGGGTGTCGCATACTCTGCAGGTGTCCATTGCGATAAAGCATTTTGTGCTGTGATTTTTGCCTACGGACACTTCAGGAAGACACTGAAGGGATAGAGATGAATGACACATATTAAGGAAAGCGAGCTAAAACTGGCAATGTCCATAGAATAAGAATAGCCAAGGTAAAGCAAATTGGCTCTGTGATATTTGGGAATAAATTATTCATTTCCCCCCACCCCATGAGACCATGTCAAAGAATAATCAATGTTACGTGACACAAAAAACCTCTGTGGTCATCTTGCACTTCCTCCTGTCAAGGCTGCGCAGGATCATCTTTACACAAATAATCTTTAGTCTTCTCTGACCTTTCCAAATAATAAAAAAGAGGCTTTTTTTAAAAAGTACTTTGGTAAGTATCACTGGAAAGTTGCAGGGAATTCTTTTGTGGTTGGATTGAGAAACTGTCAGAAAGCTCTTGGTAGTGAACATTCAGCCTAAAGTTTATTTTCCTTAGTTTCACTTGTTAAATCCAGTCATACCACTTCCAGGTCCAACACCAGGCTTTTGTGTACTCCAAACAATAGACTTTTAAGTGGGCACCCCTTAACCTCCATCCCACTTTATGAATGGTGGTCTCAGAAGTGAGGAGAAGAAATGAGGAGGAAGAATGGGAAGGAACTAAGCAGGGAAATATCTACTTCCTCCATGCCTACTCCATGGTAAGCCCTTGAATGTGACATATGGGAGAGGTAGGTCAGGCTTCTGAGATTATCCTAGTAAAGGGACAATGAAGGGTCCCATTCCACTACTGGCCAGGACCATCTTGGGGTGATTGCAGACGTTACATTGTCTGAAATCACCACAGTTAACTGCAGTCAACCACAGAGGGGGTTGAAAGCAGGTGAATGTCTGGTTGCTCGCATTCAGATGTTCACCTCAGTCAACCACCCCCTGTGGTGAACCTAACCATGCTTTGTTCTCCCGCACCACGGCGGTGAATGAAGCATGGTTAGGGGGAATCCAGAACACGGTGAAGGAAAAGAAATCTCTCTTACCTTACCTTCACCATGGTCTGGAGTCTTGGTGGCAGGCAGCAGGCGGCGGTTGCAGCCAGATAGGCCACAGCGGCTGCCAATCTCGTGGAGCGTGGCCAGCCGGGAAGCGCAGGGGTGGGACCGTGCAGCTGCACGCTGGGATTCTTGGCCCCACCCCCTCCGGGGGATGGGGGTTCACAATAGACGTGACGGCCAGCAGCCATGCATCCAAGGGTGATTTCAGAAGTGATGGCCAGCAGCATTGACTTTGGGCCGTGGTTCGGCAGTATCCATGGCCGGGGGCAAAGGGGCAAACTTCTGTTGGCACGCCCCTTGACCCCCGCCCATGGTCCAAACCACCGCACAGCCCAGGGTCAATGCTGCTGGCCATCACGTCTGAAATCACCCTTGGATGCATGACTACCCTAAGAGGGGGTGAGGAGAAAACTTCCTCCTCTAGCCAGACTCAACTCAACTCATGCTTCCCCCCACCCCACCTAACATAGGCAATGTTTTGCTTGCTATCTCAGCCTGTGTCCTCTTGAGGGCTAGAGATGAGCCATCACAGGGAAAGGGTCCCAATGAATTATTAAAAGGGGACCATTTAATGGCTGCCTGTACTGCATATGGTCTGACAGTACTATTGGTTGGTATTCCAGAAAAGGGGTCAGACTGTGTGGGGGATGGTGCACACTCTGATCTCTTTGGAGTGCAGTAGGTGGTGTCACCCCTGTCCTCAGCTCTTCCCTTCACCACTTAGATATTAGGAGAGTGCAGTTCATTTTAGATGTTTTAATTACTAAAACCAATGAAGATCCATTCTTTTTAGGAATTAAAATACGAAAATGGATGATTAAGCAAATGATTATCATTTGCTTTCACTCATTTTCATTTATATATATATATATATATATAAATGAATATATATATATTTTAAATCAAAAAACCTGCGCATGTGTAAAATGACTGCTGAGTAGGGGTGTGCATGTCATTTTCATTATATCAATAACAAAAACAAAATTTGTTGGTTTTGTAATTGTTATTTCAATACCAATAATGACAAAAATAATATTGAACTCAATAATGATAATGAAAGTTGTTATTGATTTGGTTATTGCCTAACAGCCTGACAGGTGTTTTTTGGAAGGAAATGTGGTAAGGGGAGGAGGTAGCAGACCTATTGGAGCCAGAAACAGTGTTGAACTCTCGATCTGGACCTGTGATGGGAGAGGAAGGACCTGATGGATGTAATAGCTTGCCAATGAGCTGCACAAGCAGGTCCCAGACAGTTGAATGGCACCCTATGATGGCTCATTGCCTCCTGCCTCCCATAACCAATCAGGGAGCTCTGGGGGAGGGCAGTGCAACCCTTCATACTGCAGGGCTGGGCTGCTTGATTCTGGTTCTGTGTTAGCTATTGCTCTATCAGGGTGCAATAGCAGAATCTGCTGGTGGTTGCACTAGAAATCCTCCCATATATATCTCTACCACCTTACCTTCCAATCCTTATTCCATACCCTTATATTTTATCTTTTTTCTTTCCCCTGCTTGTTGCCCCCGTACTAGAGAGATAGATATAGAATAGAGATAGTGGATATACCTCTGAGTTTTCCTTTTCCTTTTCCCTTCCCCTGTCTGTCTCCCTCCATGTGTGTGTGTATGTATTTAGAGAGAGAGAGAGAGAGAGAGAGAGAGAGAGAGAGATGAAAGCAAAGCAACTGAACAGCACAATTCTCAAGGAAGCTATGGATCCCAGGAGGATGCAGTCAATCAATAATTTAATAATAATTTTTTGTAGATGTAGATTGATAAACAGAGGTAGATGGAAAGCTAAAAAGCTGATGCTGGAGCTAAACGTTTTGGCTTCAGCCTTCGTCAGTAGCACACTGAGTTTCAAATGGTGCCCAGAGATAGGTGACAGTTAGAGGAATGCTGTGGTCTGAACATTCCAAGGCCAGGGTTGGCCCTAGGATTTGTGGGGCCATGTGCGAAGTCTTAGTACTGGGCCTAATTTGCATAATTAGGCCCTGCCTGTTTATGCAAATTTGCATATTTTGCATAAATGTCCCTCATATCTGCACACATGCCTAGGACCTTTTTAGTCCCACTACTTTTTATCCCTTGTAGCTGCATCCCTGAGCTCAGGGTAAAGAAAGGGAGAGGACAGGGGACAGATCCATGGCACCAGATCCATATTGGACTCTCCTCTTTCTGAGCATACCCTTAAGCACTTCTACTCCCAATTCCTATGTGGCCCCAAGGAGGGAAACGGTTCCTCATGCCTGCCCTTGTTCCTACTAGCCCATCTTCTAATCCATTTAAAATAATCCCTTAAATCCTCAGTTGTTCCGTACTCCCAACTTTCCTCTTTCACTCCTCATCCTGCAGCCTCATAGCCTTCCCTCTACTCACCACTTGAACTGCCTCAACCCATGCAAACTCCAAGTCATCAAGTAGTGCCTCATATCTCTGCTTGTCCCATCTCCATAATTCCTTGTTCTTCTTCCCCGTATCCCATCAACTGGGCCAGGTAGTCTATCCCTAACACTTTTAAAAAACAACAGTAACCTACCTTACTCCATAACTTATCCATCCTCCTCATTCCCCCATAGCCATTCAATAAACCCTTTAAACTCTCAACACCATACCCATTTCTCATCCCTTTAACTCCTGAGCTGCCTTTAGGAACCCTGTGCATTCAAATCCATACTTGACCTCTCCTTTTATCGCTCTCTTCAGCCCTTTTCTCATCTTGCTTATTTACTCCATTCAGTCCTTTCCCTGTACCTCCTTTAAAAACCTATAACTATTTGGCTCCAAAACCTGCCTCTTCTCAGGTGCCCACCCAATTTCCCCCCTCAGCCCCTCCTATTGCCCACTTTAGCCTAGAGTTGTCAAGCCTAAATGTTCAAAAATCATAAATCAAGGCTCTAAATATTTTTATTTATTTATTTATTTATTAGATACATTTATTAGCCACCCCCTCATGCCCATGGCATCTCGGGGCGGCTTACAGCACAAAAATGGCAACATCTTAAAACAATCAACACAAAAATTAAATTAAACATCTAAAAATCTCCAAAAAACCACCCCTCCCCCACTATTAACTCACCCTCTTTGAGGGTTCTATTTATTTGCCTTCTAGTTTCCGAGCCATTTATGAGATATGCTCTTGTCACATTTTCAGTCTTTTCTCTTCCACCCTGCGTTAGACATTCACTTCCTTAAAGAATTAAACCTAAACGTCTCATGGTTTTATCATGAGTCTCGCAATTTTGAGTTTTTATAAACCTCCTACAATCACAAGACTTGTGATTAAATCCCAAGATTTGGAAAGAACTGATTTAACTCCTCAGCCCCTTAACTGGACTCTCCTCATTGCCCTATGACCACACCCATAATCCCATCATCCCCCTCCTGAAAGCCTTTAATTCCACAGTAGCCCTATAAACCTGCCTCTCCTCATTGTCATCTGCACAACCCCTCTCCTCATTGCCATAACTCCTTCCCCTCAGCCCCATAATCTATCTTTCCTCAATCTCTACTTCATAAACTCTTCCTCATGCCCCATAATCTGCTTCTCCTCAATAATTGCCCACCCTAGACATCCTTTTCCCTCCCAGAGACAACTTTTAAAATGAGTACAAGCTCTGAGGGGCCAGGCTGCATAGAAATTGAGGGCAAGGGGGGCATTTAAGGGGTGCACTCAGGAAGAGGAGGATCCAGATCATGGATCTGTGCCCTGGACAGGAACCAGCGTTCACTGCATTTTCTTAACTGGTAGCAATGGGAAAAACACAATGAACAAGGTTCTTGGCCACAGATCTGTCCTCTGTCCCTGTGTGCATGTCCTCTTCTCTGCTCCCTTATGCGAGCTCAGTTTTTAAGTGTTAAGGGGTAGGAATTTTATCAAGGGGTCAGATCCAGGAATTGGGAAGGGGCAACATAAAGCTAGCTGCAGGCCATATTTGGCCCCCAGGTCTGACATTCCCCACCCCTGTTCTATAACCTGCCTCTCCTCAATCCCTCATCCCCATAACACCTCTTCATTCCCTTTTAGAATCCCCTTTTAGAAATCCTTTAGAAATCCCTTTTAGAATTCCTCAGCCCCATAACCTTTTCTCAACTCCCCATCCCTATAGCCCTTTCCCTTAACCCCGTAATCTGCCAGTCCTCACTCCATAGCCTCATCAGACCCCCTCCTCTCTCACCCTCTTTTAACCCCTCAGTCTCTTAACCGCGTCCTTACCTTGCCCCACTTTTCAAAACTCTCTACTCCCCTCCCCCCAACACCCTTCTCGGCTCCCATAAACCTTCCTCAGGTGTCAAGTCCCCCTTCCTACCCTCATCCCTTCAGACTCCACTCTCCCTCTCTGCACACTTTTTCTCAGATTGAGTCCCAACTGGCTCATGCGTGGAGCTGCTTCCTGCCTCTCGCTGCAGCAGCACCAGGCCAGGAGGAGCCATCCAGTCCTCTGTTCAAGCTCTCGCCCGCAGAGCGCACGCCAGGAAGCTGCTGTTTTCCCCATGCTGCCTATGGGGGAGCATAGAGGGTGACCATGTTGGGGGCAGGGCCCCCCCCGAAAGCAGGCTGCCACCCTCCCTTAGAGAAGGGGGGGGAGAGCATGCACTGCCCCCTCATTTGTCATTTCCAAAACTGAACAAGCAGCATCCAGATTCCAGTCTCCCACCGAGGCTGCGGCTGCTCATCCGCCCGCTCAGCCTCCAGGATCTTCAGTCTCCTCCTCCCTCGCAGTGGGCTCCCTCCATCCGTCCTCTCTAGCCTGAGTTCTCATCAGAATTTCCTGGAGCCAGAGGACTGAGGACTCAGGGCTTGTGAGTCTTGTTGCCAGGCCTGGCTACCTGCTGGCTGAGCTCCTCACTTGCAGCCACAGGGCAGCTCGCTCTGAGTTGCTCATTGCTCGCTCCATCCTTCCTTGCCTCCTTGACCTCTTGCTGCTCACTGGGCTGGGGCATGCAGGGCTGGTGGGCATCAGCATGTCTCAACATCCGTCATTGCCTGCATGTGCAGGCAGGCCTCCTAGTTGCTCCACCCACACAGTCTGCCCACCCAACTGGTGGCCCCGCTCAGGCACTCCCTGGTGCTAATTGGGAAGTGCCGGGTGGCAGGGGCAGGGGTGGGGGCCAGCCAGGTGGCAGGCAGCCCCACCTTCCAATTTTTTTTCCAGGCTTTCAGCTGTAGCCCCTCAGCGCTGGTGTGAGGAGGGGGCATGGAACACAAACACACCCCTGCAGCGGTGCCGCGGGGCTACTACAGATGAAAGTCTGGGAAAAAAATTGTGAGGCAGGGATGCAAGACAAGACAAATCCTCCAAACCACACAAGACAAATCCTCTTCCAGGCGCAAGGCCCTAGTTCCAGTGGGGTCATGTGCGGCCGCACATATCGTACATGCCTGGGGCCATCCCTGTCCAAGGCTAGCTAGGTAACTCCTTCAGAAGTGGCAAAAAGCAGAAGGCAAACTTCTTAACTAGGGCAGGGACCGTGTCTATTCCATTATTTTGTAAAGCACCAGGTACATTTGCTGGCACTATATAAATGCTTGCTAATAATAATAATAATTAATAATTAATAATGTAATATCTTCCAAATTGAGGCCATGAGGTGTTAAGGTGTTAAATCTATAGATCCAGAAGTTCTCCCTTTTATCCAGCATCACAGTTTGGTAGGTGTTCAATGGGGAATATTTCTAAATCTGATAGCTCATGATCTTCTGAATTAAAATGTTTAGCAACAGGTTGTTGCATTTTTTTGGTCAAGATAGCAGATTTATGATTCCTAAAATGGGTACGCAGATCTGTGGTGGTTTTACCAACATATTGTATGTGGCAACCTGAGTGTTTGGATTGAATTATGTAAATAACATTGCTGGTTTTACAGGTTAGATTCTGCCTTATGAGGTAGGTCTTGTTGGTAGTTGTGCTCTTGAAGGTGGCTGTTTTTCTAAGATAAGAGCAGGTGATGCATCGGTTAGATGAACAGGGATGTGAGCCGGGATTGTCAACAGTTGGTGTGAGTTTGGCTCTCACTAGTAGCTTCTGTAGATTGGGTGGTTGTTGAAAAGCAATGACCGGAGATTTGCTGATTACTTTTTTGAGATGTTCTGAATTGGCAATCAAGGGGTAGTTTTCATTGATGGCCAGCTTGTAATTAGGCGATGCAGGATGATAGTCTACAACAAAAGGAATGCATTGTAGGTGATGTTTTTTCTCTCTGCTGTTAAGAAGGAGGGGTAACCTGGGCAAAACAGATGCTCATTATATGTTGTAATCAATTATGTGAGAAGGGTATCCATGTTTTAGGAGGTGTTCTTTTAATTCTTTGCTTCTTTTGAGATAATTAGTATTGTTGTTGCAAATGCGTTTGATCCTGAGTGCCGAACTGTAGATGATGTTGATTTTGATGTGTTTAGGATGGTAGGAGTTCCAATTTGAATAGAGGTGTGCATCAGTGGGTTTGCTATGTAAGCCAGTGACAAACTTTTTTTTGTTCTCCGGATAGTAAAGCATCAAGGAATGGGATTTGATTCTTTCCTATGTTGTTGTTGCATGTAAGTCTGTTTCTACAGAACTTCATTCTGTACAATGAATTGTATAATGTTGTCTACATTCACATTCTTAACTTCATTGTATGAACTGTATACAATTTGTACACATGTAGATTACAGACTTAATGCACTCTGAAAAAATTGTGCCTTGTCGAATTATGATGATAAATTAAAGTTTAATAATGGAAAAATGTGAACGTTTAGTCATTGATAAAATGAATAAAAGTATGTATGGTAAGGAATTAAGTACATATATTACATGTATGTTGGTGAGGATAAAATATTAAATATTGCTCAAATTCTGAAATAATTTCTATGTTTTTTGGTGTTTATGTTTTGTAGCAATGTATGGAATGGATTTTTTTTAAACTTTAATTGTACTGAATGGGGGGGGGTTTGTAGTTTAAGAAAATGTGTGCATTTAAGGTTTTTTTAAACTGTTAAGTTTATTGGTATGGTTAATTTCTAGATTTTGTGGGATATGATATATGAGGACATTAATATATTAGTTGTTGCACAACTTTTAAGTGAGTTGTGGAATTATTTTAACTGAATAGAACCAGGGATGATAGGAAGAGGAGGGAGGTCTGGGATTATGGAGACAAGGTGACAGGTAGGTGTAAGGGTGGAGGATCAATTTGGGGCAGTGGGGGGATCACAGGTAGGAGTGGGAGATGAGGATAAGTGGGGGGTTGGAGATGTTTTGCTGGGGCAGGAGGAGAAGAGAGAGTTGGGGGTCAGTTTAGGGTGGGTAGGAAGTAGGAGTGGGGGTTGGGGGTCAGGTCGGGGGTCAGGATGTTGTGGGGGTGAGCTAGGGCAAGGGGTTTGGTGAGGTAGGTCAGGGTTTGGGATGTTGCTGGGGGGGCAGGTCAGGGCTCGAGATGCTGTGGGGAGCAGCTTAGGGCTCGGGATTAGCTCGGGGCTCAGGGAAGGGGTTGGGGCAGATAGGAGCTTGGGATGTTGCGGGGGGGAGGTAGGGGCTCAGGATGTTGCAGGGGGAAGATCGAGGCTTGGGGCAGGGGTTGGGGGGCAGGTCGGGGCTCGGGATTAGCTTAGGGCACAGGGAGGGGGTTGGGGAGCAGGTTGGGGCTTGGGATTAGCTTGGGGCAAGGGTTGGGGGCAGGTCGGATATCAGGATTAGCTCAGGGCAGGGGTTGGGGGCAGGTTGGGTCTGGCAGGGGTTGGGGGGTTGAGGTCGAGACTGGTGGGGGTTGGGGTTTTGAGGTCAGAGTTGGCAGGGGTTGGGAGGGTTGAGGTCAGGGCTGGCAGGGGCTGGTGGAGG
>QEPC01013554.1:237147-254340 GCA_003113815.1 Sphenodon punctatus
GCAGCCTGGGAGGGGGAGGGAATTTATTTTAATTTATTTCATTGGTTTCAATGGGGACACAGCGCCCCATTGAAACCAATGCAATAAATCCGGTACCAGTATACCGGATTTAAACCGGGAATCCGGTTTTCGGGAAACCGGTAACCGGTAAATCCGGTAGCCGGTATTGGGCCCGGGGTCCCACCCCTAGTAATTACAGATTCTGAAGAACATTTTAGCGATGTCTCGTGAAACTTTCAAACACTGCTGATGTACTGAACCATTGTTCATGAGGCTCTGGAATGGGAAACGAAAAGTACACCAGCAGAAGCAGTGTAACTTACTTAGAGGGTCCAGATTCTACCCTGCTGCTCACTCACACCAGCCGGAAACACAGCAGCATTCACATGTGAATGAACAACCACATGTGGAGATGCAACTGGAGCATTTGGTGGCACGGAGTTCTACAACTGCTTCTCGGCACCGTATCCATCATTTTCTGTGCACACAGGAGGCAGTGCATGAATTATTTGAAAAAAGTGCACTGTCAGCTGCAGACAACTCATCAGAGTCATTAGAATCAGAACATGTGCCAATGCAACATTGGCTGGGGAATGACGATGAGATAGTGGTTGAAGCTGTAAACACAACAACCCAGCCATGACCAGTAGAGAGATACGATGAGGAGGAGGTACTGGAGTGAGACTTCACCACCACTACTGGCATTGAAGATATGGGCCGTAACAACTCTTATGTGAGCGATGATGACCCTGTAACTTGCATTGATGATAGCAATTCTAAATATGTCCTGGCTTCTGTAGCCTCCTCATGCTCCACACCACTGTGCAAAACATCAATGATTCAGCATCAATTTGATTTCAGTGATGAAAAAATAGATTTGCCTTCACCATGTGATAGAAGAACACTGGTAGCCCCTGTGTTAGACAGATACTCTGTATCACAATGAAGTAAATCTACCAGCACAGTGTCTAACATTACAACAAGCCTGTGTAGGAGTCCAATTTTACCAGAACATCATCCTCTATCTCCAGCAACATCACAAGAGACTGCGGTACTGCCTCAGCATGGCACAACCACTGTTTCAAAAATTCAAGAAGAGGACAATGGTCCGATGTATGGAAGTATTTCACTGCTTGTGATCCAAAGAAATTAAAAGTGCAGTGCAACTACGGCACTAGAGAAATCATGTGAGGAAAAGAAGGTGGGAAGAGCCACCCAGGAACCAGTGGTATGCATAACCACATGAAGCACCACCACCTGTCAGTTCTGAATGCCACAAAATGCAGAAGTACAAGCACAGATCAGTCAACACACTCCAGTGCTGTCAGTACTGTGCAAACTACAATGGAGTAGGGATGGGCGAACAGAACTGAGTTCAGAAATTCGGTTGGGTTCGGTTCAGTTCCAAAATTGAGTTCGGTTCAGAAGTTCAGTTCGGTAGACTGAACTATTCGAGTTCGGTCCTAACTCCTAACTTCCAAACAAAATTCAGAAATTCAAACCCCATTGAACTAAATGGAATATTATCTTTTAGGGATGGGTGAACAGAGTCGAGTTTGGAAATTCGGTTTGGTTTGGTTTGAAAATCAAGTTTGGTTCGGAAGTTCAGTTCGGTCAACTGAACTGGTCGAGTTCAGTTCGAACTCTGAACTTCCAAACCGCATTCGCCCATCCCTACATTGGAGTAATCAGTACTAAATCAAATGAAATGGTCAGCATCACACCCAACTGCACAGTACTACCTCACACTTGTGACAAAGATGCTTGCAGTGGACATGCTTCCTTTTTCTTTTGTGGAGAACGAGGGGTTTTATGAACTGATGGAGAGAATGGCCCCACAATGGAAGTTACCTTCAAGGGTATACTTTGCCACTAAGACAATTCCCACACTGTACCATGAAACATGCAAAGCAGTTAAATCAGCTATGCGTGCTTGTGAAGGTGCAGTTGTGCACCTAACAACAGACATGTGGACCAGTGCGCAGCGCATGGAGTACCTGTCCATAACTGGGCACTGGATACATCGTGATGCCAAGAATGTACAGCAAAGACAACAGGCTATACTTGCTTTGGAACACTTTCCATAAGTCCACACAGCAGAAAACATAAGTTGAAAATTATTACAGCTGACAAAGTAGTGGTTGAAGCCGCTTGGTTTCTCTGTTGGCTTCATAGTAGCAGACAATGGGGCAAATATCATTAAAGGGATTCATGATGCCGATTTTGAGAGTGTTGTTTGCATGGCACATTCACTGCATCTTGTTGCAAAGATATTTCTGGAGGCTGATAAATTTGTTTTAGAAATAATTGAAAGAGCAAAGAAGTTGGTGGCACATTTTTGTCAATCAGCAGCATCTCATCGTGAGCTCTGGAACATACAGAGGGAGAGAAAACTTCCACTTCAGTTTTTTTCCTATTGATGTCTGCACACATTGGAACTCAACATATAATATGCTCAAGAGATTACATTTACAATGACTTGCAGTGGACACTTACTTTGTTGTGGCATCCAAGTCAGTTCTAAAAGACGCTGCCGAAATACAGTTGACAGTGACTCATTGGGATATTATTGAAACACTGATACTTCCGCTGGAGCTGTTTCTCGCAATGACCGAATTTTTCAGCAAGGCAGATGCCACACTCAGCGAGACTTGGCTGTGCTCGTCTTATTAAAGAGCAAAGTGGAAGACCTTACAGAGAGATTTGCTGTGAAGGATGATCCACAGAGTGCAGCTGCTGCTACAATGACCCATACCTTGCTAAAGTTGATTGACGAGAGCCCACAGTTTCAGACGATGACTCGCAGTACACAGTACCAGACTGCAACAGCTCTGGACCTGTGATTCAAGAAGGTAAAAAAGGTCTTGGGTGGTGATGAATCCACAGATGCTGCAAGACAGGACATTGCACAGAGGCTGGTTTGCTCACTGAGCAAGAACACAGATGTTGCAGATAATGATCATACTGTCAGTAGTGCAGAAGACAAGACAAAAGGGCATGTTTCGTCGGTTTGGTCTGATTTTAAGAAATATGGCCTCCTATCATCAGATTGTGCAATAAGTGGGAAAACATTAAGAGGAATGGATCCTCGGCACCAGCACACATCACTCACAACAGCAGAGGACATTTATGACCAGTACCTCCTGTCTCCAGGGGTGGTGGGCATGAGTACTGATCCACTCATTTATTGGAATGCCAAGAAAGACACTTGGCTGGCACTCTATAATCTTGCATTATTCCACCTTGGTTGCCCACCCAGCAGTGTGCCATCTGAATGTCTATTCAGCTGTGCTGGTGCAATTGTGGGTGATAAAATATTGAGCATCTCCAGTGAACGGCTTGCATTGATACGTATGAACAGGACCTACCTTCTAAAAATTACCAAGGACTTTCTGAAAGCCACAGACGATGAAATTATGAAGATAACTAAAGAGGCATTGGAACTTCAGTGAAAGGGCTGTGATCCAGAGGATGACATATGCGAGGGCATACAGGACCATTGTTGAGAAGGTAAGCGCTCACTGTGCAAGTGCCACTGCGTGTGTGCATAGAAATGGAAGTTAGATTGCTTACTTAGGTTGCCAGCAGCATGGCAGCACTGTTGTCCTCAGCTATTCATCATTTACATTTGTTTTCTGTTGTTTCCCTTTCCTTTTCCAACCAACCAGGTATTCGTAGCAATGACTTGGAGCACTGACTTGGAAGAAGGTATTCTTGTCACACCTGCAAGCATGCACTTACAGAGAACAGAACTCCAAGGCTTCGGTGGAGGATGTCACGGAATGGCCAAGCTTACAGGGTTTGGTGGTTGGTGCTGTGCTTGGAGGACATGGAACTCCAAAAGAAAGTCTGAGATTATGATGATTCTCATCCTGGCATTCTGTGCAAGACAGCAGTGTTGCTACATATGCAGTCACCCAGGAAAGCTAAGTATTCTTGTTTACAAAGTGTTCACTGAATGAATGAATGGTTTATTGTTGGGCCAAAGCCTTTAACAAATTTGCAAGATACCCGCATAAAAACAAACAAGCAGGAAAGAAACATTGAAAACTAAAAACTAAAACCTCGGCCACCAGGGAAGACAAAAACTTATTGAAAAAAATGTATAATCCAACCCCATAACAAACGGGGGGTTCAATTAAAGCAAAGTTAAAGGAAAACCAAAGCCACCCGACCCCCCTATGCCAGACCATCCCTGTTCCGATTAGGGCCACCGGCACTGAGCCTCTGGCAAATGAGTGGCCACTGAGTGGGCGACCAGTCAAAGACCACAATAAGGTTTGCAAGTAAATACAAATAATGAACCTTCAATGGGGGCCCATAGAAAACTGACAGATGCTTTGGATCGCTAGACAAAACCTGGTCACAGCCCTAGATAGTTCGGAGTCATATGGACTGAGTAGTCTCTGGTTATCCATTACAAGGGAGCCTTGGCACAGGAAAATCCCCAAAAGGTATTAATGTCTAGGGCCAGCAAGTGAGGGGCACTGGAAGAAAATATGGTCTGGGGTGTCTACAGCACCCAGATGGCACAGAGGACACAGGCGATGAGCCCACGAGATCCTCTTATAACATCCTTCCAGTATCGCCGAGGGAAACGTGTTTATTCTCATTTTGAGAAAAGCTGTACACTCTTTAGGATCTTGCCATTCAAAGAGGTAATATAGTCCTGAGGCCAGTGGGTTGTAGGGTTTATAAACAGGGGGCACCTTCTGTACAGACAAGCGCTCACCCTCCAATTGGAGGGTCTGATTGCGGACTCTTCTTTTAATTAAACTCCTGGCGGCTGTTGGGCCTAAGTTAATAAGGCTCTCAGGTGAGAACCCTAATAGCCGGACTTCCTTCACTACTACCTGTTTCCAAGAGTCTCCTAAGTCACACCCAATGGTCATGGCTAGGAGCGAATCCTCAAAGATTGGAAATAGGGCCACCTTAACCCAATAGAGAATCAGCGCCTGTAGGGCGTATGCTCTAAGCAGGAGACAGAGAGCCTCGGCTCTCAAGAGCACCTGGGGGGTCCCTCGGGGGGCACCTAAAACCAAACATATGAACCCGTTTTGAATATTTTCCAGATGAGAAAGGAAGGATAGCCCCCAGATGGGAAACACATATAAAAGCTGGCTAACGACCTTGGCCCTAAACAGACAAAGAGCCGGGAGAACCAATTTCCCCCCATTGCCAAAGAAAAACGTAAGAATTACCGATGATGTTTTCCTGGCAAGCACCTGGGCAGCTGCAAAGTGGCCCTTTCAACCCCTGTATGCAGAAAAAAATCACCCCCAGATATTTAAAGCTCTGCACCTGCTTGATGACATTGGAGCCGATTGTCCATCGGTGCAGCTTCTGGGTGCCTTTGGACCCTACCACCAGAACCTTGGTTTTGGCGAAGTTAATCGTCAGTAATTCACCCTGACAGTAATCTCCAAATGTTTGCATTGATCGTTGCAGGCCTACGAGGGTCTGAGAGATCAATACGGTATCATCGGCATATAGGAGAAGAGGGATTCAACGATTGCCGATTTTCGGGGCGTGTGTATCAATTGTTTTTAAAGCCTGCACAGAATCATTCAGGAACAGGTTAAAAAGAGCTGGAGCCAGTAGGCATCCCTGCCTCACTCCTGCTCGAACCTGGACCACTTGGGACAAAGCACCCTGGGCATTATATCGCACCTGTAGTGTATTTCCCGTATGGAATTTAATCAACAAAAACAAAAGTCTGAGTTCAATTGTCAAAGCCCTCAATTTTACCCAAAGGTGTTCCCTACAGACTGAGTCAAAGGCCTTCTCTAGATTAATAAAGCAAAAGTAAAGTTTTCTCTGGTGGGGGAACATATTTGGAAATTAAGGCGGCTAGAACAAAAATATGGTCTGTTGTTGCCAGACCCTCCCAGAAGCCCACCTGTTCAGGTTCGATGATTTGAGACCTGATCATCCACTCTTGTAATCTGTTCAAAAGGAGTTTAGAATATAATTTGGCCACAATGCTAAGGAGACTAATTGGTCGATAGTTTCTGGGCTGCCGTGGATCCCCCTTTTTATAGATCAGAATAATGGTGCTAGACAGCCATGAAGATGGAAAGTCTCCTGAATCGTTAATATAGGTAAAGAGGGGAGCCAGCAACCCGGACCACCATACTGGATTACTTTTCAGGAGTTCAGGGGATACAAAGTCAGGGCCCGACACTTTTCTGGGTTTGAGGCGTGCAATAAGTGCTACCACCTCCTCCATGGATACAGGGGGCCATCTCTGAAACCCGATTGTGGTAAAAAGAACAGGTTCAGATAATTAGACTTTGGTACTGGAGTAAAGAGTCTCATAAAAATTCTGCCAAACAGAAGGATGGAGACTGGCCCTACCGGAAAGCCTACCCCTTAACTGGGATGAGCGAATTATAGTCCAGAATTTCTGGGAGTCCCTAGCATTGGCTGCATTAATAAGAGAGGTCCATTGTACCTTTTGGAAATTGCTTAACTTTAAGGACAGGAGCATACGATAGTCTTTACTTAAGGAGGCCTGTTTGACCCTGAGACGATAACATGGATTGAACCTAATATCTCTAGCTAAACAGCGAAGGATAGCTCTTGCCCTGTGGCATTCCAGATCAAACCAACGGGGGGGGGGGGCTTTGGGGGGCTGAGAGATACTCAGGGGAACCATGCTCATGCATAATCAGTAAAGACAATCTGGCTAACATGTCCTCATACCGGACTACAGAGTCGGGGCCCTGGGCCCCTATCTCAGAAAAGAGGGCAATCACTGGAGGGGAGGCTATAAACACCGCCAAGGCACTGGCCTGCTCATTGGACCACTTTACCCGAACCAAGGGGGGATCTATACCCACCAGTGGAGATAATATAGCGGGGACAGTTGAACCCCTCGCGACCAGAGGGATGGTAACATGCAAAGTTATGGGAAGGTGGTTGGATACATACAGGGGCACCACTTCCAGTTTGGATACCATGGAAAACAAACTGGGGGGGATCAAAAAAAGGTCAAGGACATTAGAACCTTGGGGGGAGTGAAATGTAAAATTACCCACCAGGTCGTCTTTCACCTGCCCATTTAAGATGATAAGGCAACATTTTCTCCATAAGGACCTTCCTTGGGCCTACCACAGGGTCTAATGAGTGGCGATCCAGAATATACAGCAGATCCAATGAATCCTCCAACCTGGGGGTGTCCGGTAATAAATCTGGATTGCCCAACCTGGCATTAAAGTCATCCCCACATAGCAAGAAAGCAGATGGAAACCTTTCCATAGCAGTGTATACCTGATCCGTAATAGAGATCCAAATATCAGGATTATAATATACAGATTGTTCAGGCAGAATGTAAACAATGGCAACTAACATTTCAAATCCAGAGGGGAACAAACAATGAAACAGGGTAAAATAAGCTTTAATAGAGCTAAGGCATTCCACGTGGACTGCTAAGGTGGAAGAAATAAACAGCGCACGACCACCGCTGGGCCTACTGTGAAAATTGGATGCGGCCACATTTAATAGGTTTCAAAACCCCTCCAACTTCCAGAAAATGGGGGCTCCATCAGTCAAGTTTCCTGTAGTAATACCATGTCCTGGGACAGCAAAAATTGATAAAAGTCGGGGTCAGACTGATGAGCCCTCCACCCTGAGATATTCCAGGATGTTAAAGAGCAGGGTGGGTCAGTCCCACCAACAAGTCACTGTTTAGAAGGGGGGGGGGGTTGTAATGCTGTCTTAATACTCTGCCCACTGAGGGAGGGGGGGGCTAGAGGAGAAAGCACCTTAGGGTCCATTGGCCCACCGATAGGAGGGCTGGGGGAGGTAATCGTTGGTAAAGAAGAAGAAGAAGCGCCCCCACCCACTTTAGAAACTCGCTTAGCGGGGAGAGTAGAGTCGCATCCCAACACCAAAGGAAGGGTCTTGGGAGAAGACTGCCCCGGGGGATTCAGCCGACCCAGGAAGAAAGAGCTGGGCCCCAGGCGGTGAGCTTGACCATGAAGTCCAGGCTGGGGGAAAGATTGGGGAGATAAGGTGCCATACCCGCTCCCTACACCTACAGCTGGAGCCAAGGCTGGCAATTCCCTTATACATCCCTCAGACTGACCGGGATAGGTCTGGAAGGCACGGCCAATAAAAACTGCCTGAGCCTCCAAGCGGGTCTTTTGAGCTAAAATGAGAGAAGAAAGTTCTGAAGTAACAAAAGAAACAATAATCACCTGTCTATCAGGTGAGTTTAAAAGAAAATCAACTGAAATAATGTCTCTCCTGGTAATCACTGTATCTTTTAGAAGCAGCCTTAAATGTTCGGCCACGTCTAGGGGAGTGCCCCATAAAGGGGCGCAGCGGCCACGGGGAGAGAGGACAGTAAAAATAAGAGAGGCTGGCAACAGCCCAAAGGATTCAGCCTTATCAGAGAAAATATTAAAGGGAAGGACGGGAGAATCCCAAACGGGCCGAGCTAGAGGATAAGGAGGAGACAAAGCAGGTTGGGATAAACGGGGGAACCCCGGCAGGAACAGGAGGAAACCCGACACCCCTTATCGACCCCCAAACCCCGGGACTGGGCAGAAGCATGTAGTAACCCCACAGCGGTGTCCATCCTAGCCTGCATAAATGATAGTTTGGCAAACATAAACTGGAGAGTCTCTGCCGCAAGCATTACATGGTCTGTCAGGAAGGTGACAAGTCTTTCACTCACAGGTGGTTCAACCCCCTTGGGGCCAATCTCAAAAAAATGGGTCAACTCGGGAGGCTCCTGGAGTATAGAATTTTCCAGCAGGCTTGCCTCCTGGAATACGGGGGCAGAGTCAGGGAGCATGGCAAGGGGTTTAAATGGTTGCTTGTTGTAACGGAGGAAGGGGGGATTAATAGGGCCCCTCCTCCCACTCCCGGGCTGTGAAAATAATTCTCAAGCCTCTGTTGTTTAAGGATCTTAGGGAGCGGGGGGCATCCCGGCAGAGGATTCTGCCCCGTTCCTCCTACCTGCTGGCATCGGATGGAGATCAGGCAACGGGGAGTGAAAAACGAACAGTGGGCCGATACGCCTGGCAGCTCGCCTAAGGTCATGCGCACAAGGACATGCCCTTGCACGCGCAGCCCTTAGGCACGCGGCCCATGGCGCATGCCAGCGGCGCTGCTGCTGGCTGAGCAGGGCGTTAAAAAAGCAGCCGCGCTGCGCCCAGGTGTCTGCTGTCTCAGTCCCGTGGGGCCACTATTGGTCTCTGAATCTCCGCTCTGCCTCGCTGTTGAGTTCCCCACATGCCGCAAACAATTCTGCCACTGGCTGAGCAGGGCGTTAAATAAGCAGCCGCGCTGTGCCCAGGTGTCCGCTGTCTCAGTCCCATGGGGCCGCTGTCGGTCTCTGAATCCCTGCTCTGCCTCACTGTCGAGTTCCCCACACGCTGAAAACAATGCTGCCGCCGGCTGAGCAGGGCGTTAAATAAGCAACTGAGCTGCACCCAGGTGTCTGCTGTCTCAGTCCGGTGGGGCCATTGTCGGTCTCTGAATCCCCACTCTGCCTCACTGTTGAGTTCCCCACATGCCGCAAACCTTCACTGGATGTGTGCCCTTATCCCTCCAGCATTTTCCTGGGTCTGTAAGACTGTTCAGGCAGCAAAACACATCGTACAACTTTCTGGTACAGCCTGAAACACTCTTCCCCCCCATGTATCCATCTAGAACTGTGAGGTCAACTGCCCTGTGTTGTGTCTTGTTCCTTCCCCCTACCCATGTCTTAAAATGTAAGGTTTTTAGCAGTTCATCTTCAGGTCAGTGTGGGGTCTTTTCTACCTCCATTTGAGCCAATGGGAAAAGGGACACACTATACACCCTTTGCACTGGGAGGGTCCTCTACTCTGACCATCCTCCTATGAACTGAGCACCAGGAACACATTATCCCTGAACCACTTCTGTTTGTTGTGCTGCTTAACATAAATGGTCGAGGTGTCCCACAATACAATGGGGTTTGCTTCGTATATCTATTTCTCAGTTGCTGTACTACTTTACTGTCAATTTTTTATCTTAATCAGCAGAAGAAATCAATAACAGTCACTATTTTATACTGGCCAGGGGCAGGAGGCCTTGAAAGACTGACATACAGTACTGCAGGAATTAGAAACCAACCATGTCATTTCATTACTGACTTTGCTTCTTTCTTTTTATTCAGAACCATACTCCGCTGCCTTGATCTGCATACGAACTTGTGGGATGCTTTGGTGAAATAAAAAATGTTATTATTCTTCAGGGATTCATATCTATCTGATTGCCGTTTTTACATGGAGTCAGGAAGGAATTTCCCCACCACTTTATCCTTTTCCCCCCAATCTAATATACGTATTTTTTTGGAATTTTATAGGTGGGTTTTGCCTTCCTCTGAAGAATAGATATAAGTAATTTTGCTTACAAAGTAAACAATTACCAAAAAAATTGAAGACATCTATGCAATAAACATTAATTTGATACCTGTATTTGTTTTGCTTGGTGCATTCTTGTTTATATGTTTAACCAAGAAAGGTGCCCGGACTGCTCTGCTTAATTACATACATACTAGTGAGCAACCCCATTAGGCAATTATCATCAGCTACAGCTGTTTGGATAGGTTGCCAGTTTCAAAAATTTATCTGTGTGTGCTCAAAATCAAAAGGTCCTTCCCTGCCTGGCTATGCTACCATAAATACATACTCAGAGCATATGGACAAGAAACAGTTTGTGTACACAAAACCTACTTCTGAGTGTGTTCATGTGTGTTTGTGTATGTGAGTGCCCGCTGCTGCTGTAGCAAAGCAAGTGCAAACCCCAAGCCCACTGTTGCGCACTGGTTACGCTGCTACCTTACAAAAGGAGCGACAGAGACAGCCCATTCCCTGAATCCCCCTGGCCCTTCCTCCAAGTCCTTGCCTTGCCCTGCTCGCTGTGGTCTGCTGTTACATACAGTAACTGTGAATAGAAACATCTTTCTGCCAGACCCAGATCTCATAATTATAACCAAGTACCAACCCCAATAGGTTTCTTCCAGATGACCAGCCACAGGCAAAAATCTCAGCCTGTGTTGTTAAAAAAAAAAAAGATCCCTTCTTGCCCTGCAGTGCTGATTGACTTAGCAGAGGACACTGCCCTTCACCTTTGTAATGCAAATAGCAGGTGAATGATTCCCATCCCATCCCAGCCAAGGCTCATCGCAGGCGGCACAGGTGACTGGGTGGTGGGGCATTCACAGAGAAGGTGATGATCCTTCCTGACTGCTGATAGCTCTGAGAAGGGAACAAGCAAAAGCGCTCTATGCTGACATGACAGTGAGTGACATACACTCACACTTCTGCTAATCTCCCATCCTCCACTGGGAATTCCAATGTACATTGTTTTTTAATTAAAGAAGGGGATACTTTAATTTTAAATTGATGGGAAGCAGCGCTGCTGAAGCCGCAGGGTGCGGCTAGGCAAGATAGGGGAGGGACTCAGGGATTGAGGGCTGAGGGAGGGACACACACGCACACCTATAATCACTGTGCACCGTCAGGCAGAGTCTAAGAAACAGTTATTCGGTACTGTGAGACACTGGACTGATGGCCAATAACGACCACATTTGTGTGCGGAAAAAGAAAAAGGTCTCTGCCCTGCTCTGCTTATTGACTTAGCAGAGTACACTGACCTTCACTTTTGTTATGCAAATAGCCAGAGAAGATTCCCATCCCACCACTGCTCATCACGGCTCGTTGGGGAGGGCGGGGGGTATGAGTCATTCACAGAGCTAATGAAGGTTGGTTTTTTTAAAGTGCTTGGCTCCAGGCAGCTGTGGACCCCGCACCCCCTCCACGCCAAAATGTTTCGGTGTTACTTGTCAGTGCAGGGAACAGAAAAAGCCCAAAACTCTATGCTGCTGACATGACACTGAGTGACACACACTCACAATTTTGATAATCTCCCCTGCACAATGGCATTCTTGATGGTCAACCAAAAATGTTTGCTTCCCTTGTAGTGGTGTGGTAGTTTGTTACCCCTGATCATCCAGTACACTGTTCCAAAAAGATGGCAACTGCAAAGACCTACCACTTAGTCTTCTTTTTCACTTGGGATTTTAGTGTGATGGCCTGGGTTAAGATGAATGCTTGGGGTGGCAATACAGCAAGTTGGTCTTAGTTAGTTAGTGTTTATTTGGCTCTGACTTCCGCTATAGCAAGAAACAAGAAACAAATAACAAGAAACAAAAGGAACAAGAAACAAAAGGAAAAAACACAAGTACATATATATATACATATACAAATAAAATCCCATAGACACAAATACATTTACATGTACAAATAAAGCTCCATAAAACAATTATCTACCTAAAATGCCTAATGGTAATCCCACAACATTTACCCAAATCATCTCGAAGGCGATCGGTTCGGGTGCTATTCCATAAGCTACTAACACAAAAGGTCTGACAACCACAATCACCATAGTCTTAGAAGTTGATACCAGTACAAAATGGTTAATCGAATCTCTTGACAATAACTTAAGCAAAAAAATACACGCAAAAGCTAACTTTCCTCCACAACGGAGGTCAGCTTAGATCGTTCTCGAGAGATTAACATTATAAACAGAGCAACCACTTTAACTATTTCAGCATTTGAAGAATTTAATAGATAGTCCAGCTTCTGCTCCCGGGACAAAAATTCCCAACTCTCCCAAAGTGGCGATACCCAATTTGAGCATAGTAGTTCATATAACGGGCAAACCAAAATCATATGGGTTGTATCTTCTATACATTGCTCATTACAAGAGCATATCCTACTGGCTCGAGGAAGATTGACATATCGGCCAGTCAGGACAGCTGATTGCAATAATTGTGATCGAGCCTGCGTAAAATACCGATGTAAAGTAGGACATTTCAAAATATCCAAATATTTTTCAAACCTATGAGAACGTTTAAGAACAGCATGCTGGGGGGTGGCCTTCCAGAGAGAGATGGAAGTCAGATCATTCTGGATTGCAACATCTCTACTTCTGAGGGCGATAATGCCTCTAGCCTGCCGCTCAGTCTTTCCAGCAAAATAGTCTAGAGAGAATCCCAGATCTCATAGGGATCTCCTCGCAGCAGCCAACCATGGATAATGCGGGGCACCATCATAGCTAAACTCCTCAAGCAAACAGAGTCTCACCAGGTCAGAAGCCTCACCCTTACTGATCTTTGCCCAATACTTGAGCAGAGATTTCCTTGCCAAACTGGCTAGGGAAAGGACCCCTGTTTCCGCCCTTACAACAGTGTCTGGAGTTCCCTGGGGGAGCCTTAACAGCCCCCTCAGGAATTTATTCTGCACAATTTTGAGGGGTTTAGAATTATCTACAGGTATTACAGTCAACCCATATAAAAGCACAGCTTGCACTTTACTCCTGAATACCTTCAGGACTGATGAAATCTTAATTGGCTCAATCCTGGCAAGTAAGCGTAAGACTCCCTTCATCATGGCACTCGCTTTCAGTGCCATTTGGAGTAGGTGTCTAGACCACAAACCGTTGCTACAAAAAGTAACCCCCAGATAAACATAGGAGGAAGTCTGAATGAATTCCTTATTCCCAATCGACCAACTGAGCTTACGATGGCCTGCTTTGCCCACTACCGTGACCTGGGATTTTCAACATTGATGTCAAGAGTATTATTGGCATAGTACTTCAATAAAGATGCCAACTGATCCCTCAAACCTAACTTGGTCTGAGAGAACAGCACTAGATCATCCGCGTGCCGGATCATCACCAGTGCCAGAACCGCCCGATCCTTTATCTGTGGCAAATGGTTACAGTTGGACACTAAAAACGGGATAAGATCAGCCATAAATAAATGAAACAAAATAGGTGCAAGGACACAGGCTTGACATAGGCCCCTAGCAACTTTCAAGGGGGGTGAAAAAGTCTCTCCAACTCCAAGCCTGAGGCACGCAGTATTCCCAGTATGAATTTGGACTAACAAATCAAGTAAGGTCTGATCAATTCCTAGATACAACAATTTCCTCCATAAAAGTCCTCTTGATATGGAGTCAAATGCCTTCCTTAGGTCTATGAAGGCTAAGAAAAGACTGCCCCTTCTAACCTTGGTATACTTGAAAATAATATGGGATAAAATGAGACAATTATCACCCGTTGACCTATTCTTACAAAAACCACTTTGCTCCTCCGGGATTAACTCATTGCCATATGCCCATGCCTCCAGATGTCTAAGGAGGATCCTGTCATAGATCTTGCCGATCACTGGTAACAGGCTGATAGGCCTATTACAGGATGGATCCCTAGGGCACCCCTTCTTAAAAATAAGGACAAGGACACTCTGGCCCCATTCCACAGGAACCAATCTCGATCCATTAACATATGGGAAGAAGCGGGCCAACAACAGCACCCACCAATCTAAATCTGCCTTCAGAATCTCAGGGATTACAAAATCAAACCCCGGCGCTTTACCACTTCTCAAATTCAATATTGCCTCTAATACCTCTCATTCGCCAACCTGGGGAGAGAAACTCGAGTCCCTAAGTCCAACATTCATGTGGGTATCAGACAAAACACCTTGCAATTCCAATTCGTCCTCACTATAAAGTTTCTCAAAAAAGCTTAATCAAGTTTCCTCATCGATTAATGGATCAGAGGAGCTGTTTATAGGACCACCTACACAATTAATTATGAACCAAAATTGCCGGGAGTCCCTTAAGGCAGCAGCCACCTCCAATCTAGACCAAATCTGAGCTCTATAATCCTCCTTTTTCCCAGCAAGTAATTTTTTATAAAATAACCTTTCCTGGCGAAAGAGGATCCAGGTCTCCTCTGAATCTGAGCTAACCAGCTGCCTTTTAACTTTAATAAGCCTCTTCTTGGTTCTTTTACAGTCCTCATACCATTTATTACCTCTCCTAGGCATGCCTCTCACTTCATGGGACAATAACTCATGGCCCAAAATTTGTATAACCCGCCTAAAATCCCCAATAGGATTCCCCTCCTCTATAAGGCTCCCAAACATAATATCATCCCGTAAGTCCATCAGGTGCTGACTTTTGAGAGTACCAATAGACTGATGGAACAGTACTGGGGACCATTGTGAACGAAGCCTCCTTATTCCTTGGTCCTTCACATTGCGATACCATTCCTGAGTCATAAAGCCCTCTGGCCAGCAGAGCTCCAAATTTAGAACCATATGCCCACTTTCCGGGTGTATCAAGATCCTAAAGTCGGAGCAAAATTTCCACAAGTTCAGAGAAACTGTAACATAGTCAACCACACTTCGCCCCATTGAACTAATGAATTTAACCTCACCCAGCTGATCACTTTTCCTCCCATTTAATATTACTAAGTCCCTATTTGCCAGCAGAGCAGCCATACGTTCCCCTGTCTCATTGCTCACTAGATCCTTAGACATCCTAGAAGACAATCCAAGGTATCCAAATTTACCACAAGTCGCTGCCACCATGTCCTGGCTCATCCTTGCATTCCAGTCTCCAGCTACGATCTACCGCACTATGGGGTATTGTCCCTCGCAGGTGGAAATAATTTCCTCAAGGGCTTCCCACACATCCCCTGAATAATACTTAGACAGGGAGGGCGGTATGATGAGGCTTCTGCTTTGCCCCTCTGTAATTCTAGTAGAAAGGTTTGGCCTGAACATTAAAAGTGGCCCCATGGAGATTTTCCTGGCAAAAACCAAGGGTAAAGGTTGTGGTACCTCTTGAACTACATCATGTGCCCAGATTGTATGGTACGTGTGCTTTGAGTGAGGTTATTGAACTCCTGGGTTAGCTTAAACCTGGGGTGCCGTCAACCTGGGGGTTAGATCGTATAGATCCTTGGGGGGGGCGTTTAAGTTTAGGGGCACCTTCGGCAGCCTATGCTAAGAAGCTGGGGGGGGGGGTTGGCCCACGCATTTAACTATACAGATCCCTTATTTACAGTCTGTTCAGTACTCAGTTTGTATTAAATTGCCTGTTTTATTTACTGTTATATTTTATATTTTTGTATGTGTTTTTATGTGTGCAATAACCTATGGTTATGCAATAAACTTGAATTAATTTTTTTTTTACCTAACAATTGTAGACCTCCTGGGGCCTCCCACAGCACTAACTGAATCTCTTGTCTATTAGTAGGAATGTCAGTGCAAGTTTTGGACAGACCCCCGGACACTTGTCCTTTTATATTCATAGTACAACCAGGAAGAGAGTAGGTTCGAAAGCCAGAGGGACCCTAATTGTCCCCCTGACGAAGCCAAATTTCTTGTAGAAAAAGCACATCAAACTGCGCAATAAATTTCACCCATTCAAGGTCCTAGACCCTGGATTTACTGCCTACAATATTCCATGAGATAAACTTAAGATTACAGTATTGCCCACTTGCCTCCTGATGGGGCAATGGCAAGGGTAGTATCTCCCCTAGGCAGCACACTTCTTTATTAACGTCCATAATAGAGTGTCATTTCGGAGGAACAATTTCATTCTCTACCATCCCACAGCCTTCACAGGATAACGGAGAACGGGGAAAGTTCAGTCCCACATCCACCTGTTCGGCCCGTTCCCTGCCCTGGACCACAGCGCTCCCCACGAGGCGTGGGGTGACTATGGACCTCTTCATGTGAAGGATGCGGTCCAGGGCATTGTAGTAGGGGGCGGTCCAGGCTACGTGCCCAGAAAGCTGGTTGTTGTTCTTGATGGCCTTGTACCCCCTCTACAGCTCCTTGGCCTTCAACCGGCACTGGGCCACTGTCCTGCAATGCCATGATGCCGCCAATTCCTACATGATCTCCTTGAACACGTGCTCATTCTGTTGGTTGACCACCAGCTCCAGCTGGTGCTCCACGATCCCCCAGATGCGGATAAAGTCCTGGGTTTCCCTGTGCCCCCATTGCCCCCCTCAATGGTACGGTCATCTCCCGTGCATGCCATCCAGGTTGTGGGCCTCCCCCCCTCCTCCTCCTCCTCCTGCTCCTCCTCCGGCCCTCTCCTCCGGGGGCTCGGGCTCGCGGGCCACTTTCCGTGTCTGCAGATCGTAAGGGGGGGTTGGTTAACGCATTGCTGCAGTCCCAGGTCCCTGCCCCATCCCCCCCTCTGCTGGCCTGCCCACCCACCTTGGGGACCCCATGCCACCTCCCCGCCTTCGGTCCCCTACCCCATTTCCGGGGTGCCTCATCCCCTGGCCAGGGGGCAGGTGCTGGTTCAGCCTGTCCTGGCTTCTGCTGCTGCTGCTGCTGCTGCTGCTGCT
>QEPC01013554.1:289336-299789 GCA_003113815.1 Sphenodon punctatus
GTTGGCGGGGGTTGTGGGGTGTGAGTTCAGGGTTTGCGGGTTGCCAGAGGGCTGGGCAACAGCAGCAGGAGGCAACCGCTAACAGGTGGACACAGCTGCTTCCCCGGCTCTCTGTCAGGAGAGACGAGCTCAAGTGCGCATGCGTAAGACTGCAGAATCAGGTTTTTATCAATAATATCTCAGTTTTGGCTGCACCAATTACTATGATATTTCAAAAGCAGTTGTTATTGATCTCATGCTGCAATCCTGTGAAGTTTGGGGGCTCAACTCATCCAGGTGGAGGAGATATTGGTGATTCAAAATTGTGAGAACGCTGTGTATTTTGACCACAAGCAATTAACGTTTAAACAGTCATAACATTTTATTTTCCCCATGAATCTTCTTCAGACTTTTTGTGTATGATGACCCTCACAACTTACAGCCATGGTTAAATTTTCATAAAATGTAGGGCAAGTGGGTTCCTCAAAATCGGGACTTCAGCAGTCTCCTGTTTATAATGAACAGTGGCTGCGCATTTAAGTTTCTTACAGCTACTGCTAGAAGAAAATTAATAATCCTTCCTCTTCAATATGAAGGGGTATGGAATGGCTCCACTATGAAGAGAGGCTGGATAGGTTGGGGCTCTTCAGCTTGGAGAAGAGACAACTGAGAGGAGTTATGACAGAAGTTTATAAAATCATGAGTGGTGTGAAATATGTTAATAGGGAATGATTATTTACCCTCTCAGATACTACTAGGACTAGGGGGCACTCCATGAAACCAATAGGTAACAGATTTAAAACAAATACAGTGTTTTTCTCACTCAATGTACAATTAACTTTGGAATTTGTTGTCAGAGGACATGGTCAAGGCCAGTAGTATATCTGGGTTTAAGCAAGGATTGGACAAGTTTCTGGAGGCTAGGTCCATTAGCAGCTATTAACCAGGTAGGTTTGGGGAATGGAACCTCTTAATGTCAGGAGGTGGGAGTGAGCAGCAGGGAATGAATTCTCCCATAATGACCTGTTGGGTACTTCAAGCAACAGAGATTGGCTACTGCCGGAGACAGGATGCTGGGCTCAATGGACCATTGGTCTGACCCAGTATGGCACTTCTTCTGTTCTTATGAAGCACCAGCAGCCAGGAGTACAGCTATGTCCAAAGAGCTAATGAAACATTTAACAAAGAGGGCTGTTAAAGATGATGTAGGTGTAACCACCAAAAGTTAACAAACAGAAACGGGATCCATTTTTAGTGGGCTTCTTTCAGAGCAGACGTCCTTGTGAGATTCACTTCCACATGTACAGACAATTCCTGAAGTGCTGTCAGTTGTAGGAGGCAGTGAGATACTCCTAAGGCACTTTCCAGCTGGCTCTGTGTGGGAGTAGCAAGAGAACAGGGAAAGGGCATTCTTGCAGGCATTACTGTTTTCACTACACCCCGTGAGGGTAATCTGCATTCTCTCGGCATGTGCCTGTGCTTGTATCACGGAGATGTCTCTCTCAGCAAACAGAGGTTGAAAAATCATCTGTCTTTCCCATAACTGACAGTTTGTCACCGCTGAACAAAGGTGTAGGCATAGCTAAGACTCTCTCTTTATTTCTGCAGCTTTTTTTGTGTAGAAGACGTGCATGGGATAATTAGCCTCAATTATGCCATTTGAGGCTTGAACGTCTATGTGATGATCATCTTCTTAATGATTTTAAAATGGGGCTGCCAAACTTTTCCCCCTCCACAGGCCATTTCTGTCTGTAGTAAAAGCTCACAGAACAGATAAGGGGAAGAAAGGGGAGAAGCTGAATGAGTACAGTCAGTGTGGGAAAGGAGAGAAGAGCAGATGAAGGGGAAGGAAATGGAGGCGAAGCTTTGCACTGACAGGGGGTGGGCACTGAGATGTGTGCTTGAGGTTAGAAGCTGGAATCAAATGTCAAAACTATACATTTTGAAAGGGGTTGTAAAACAAAAGGCTGCAGGTGACATTTGGTCTGTGGGCCAGGGTCTCCCCAGTCCTGCTTGGGAAGCTAGAAAATTCCTGCTTCCAGTGTTCTGTGCAGTGAGCAGAACTGAGACCATTTGTGTCATTATGCCTGAGATGGTGAGTGCTTTTTGCTTGACAGTGTCAAGCTGTATAACAAAATATGCAGGATGCCATTTGGGAATGTATTATTTTACAGCTACATGTATATATGTCACCCATCACCATAGCATCTGGACACATCTAACGTGTAGGTAGTAGAACTGAAATGGGTACCTAATTGACACCCACGGGTAGAGCTGAAATGGGTACTAAATTTAGTACCTGCGGAATACCCATGTTTTGGGGCACAGCATCAGGTACCCAACAGTTTATCTGCATTCCAATCTGGCACCCTGATACCTGCAAAGGTTGGTAACTTCCGGTACCAATTTTTTAATTTTCTGTTTACTGATCAGTATATCAGGTCAGAAAACCAAAAAATTGGGACTGAAATAAAAAAAATATTGGGACCAGAACTTGACTTCCTTGGATCAGAAGTTGACTTTATGGGATGGAAAATAAAAAAATAGGCATCAGATGTTGAAAAATTGCCTAATAATAATAATAATAATAATAATAATAATAAATTTAAAAATCAGTACTGGAAGTTGGTGATTTGGAACCAGACGTCAACAGTGACATCGAGTACCCAAATTGGGTCGCAGTTGGGTACTGATCGGTACCTGATGTTGTTGGGTCGATTTGGGTACTGGAAATTCATCAGGTATACCCATTATGCCGGTACTCATTTCAGCTCTACCCGCAGGTAATATCCACATTTTTCAGTACCATTTTGGTACTCAACAGGCTGCCTAATAACCAGTCAGATACCCAAATACCTGAAAATATTGGTAATTTCAAGTACTGATTTACTGATTTTCCAGTTACTGATCAAAAAATCAGTATGGAAAACAAAATAAATAAATAAATAAATAAATAAAGGAACTAGAAGTTGATATTCTTGGACATTCTGGGACATTGGGTAACCAAACCCAGTCAAAATCAGGTACCAATTTGTACCTAAAATTTGAGTCAATGCAGGTACTGGAAATCTGATGAGTACCTGCAGAAATGGCCCTACCTGTTTCAGCTGTGTAGTCAGTCAGGCCTTCGCTGAAGCCTACCTGAAGTTAATAGGCATAAGCTCCAAACTCTAGGTCAGGAGTGGGGAACCTTCAGGCCCAGGGGCCAAATGAGGCCCATGACAAATTTTTATGTGGCCCCTTTCCACTCTCTCGATCTGGCCCTTGGATCCAGTTATTACCTCCTATCTCTGAAAAACTGAGCTCAGGGGAAAGGGAGCAGAGATGAGGGCATGCAAACAAGGATAGGGAACAGTTCCATGGCATAGATCCATTATTTGGGCCCTCCTTTCCTTGAGTGCATCCCTTAAACACACCTGCCCCAAATTCTCCGAGGCCCTTGGAGCTTGTGCAAGCTGTCAAAGTGAAACCTGGGAGGGAAAACCACTGCCCTAGGTTTAACATAAGAAAAATGAACTTCACTTCAGTTTCTCTATTAATTTACTGTGCTGCCAGATTGTAAAATGACACTGGGTGGAAATTTTGTGGGTAAGCTACTTTTGAGGGTACATGGAGGCATCCTATTTCAATAAAATGGATATGGAACAAAGAACTTGGTGATTTTTCCAAACAAGGGGATTCAAATGACCACGGGAACAGCTCAGTAAGTGGACCAGTGGTTTTTGAAATGTGACATGACCTTACATGGAGTTTAGATAATTGGACCAACTTCTGTTGCTGAGACAGAGTATGCAGACTTTTTCAGGCCACACTACCAATAAAAGATGATCTAAACTACTGGGTGTTTCTCCATACATTTGAGAACAGCACAGCAACCCCCCACTCCAGTCTGTGTGTGGCCATGGGTCAAATACAACCAACGCCTTTTTTAATATTTGTTTTTATTTTATTTTATTCCTAGATCTGGTCTGTGGATCCAGTCCCTAACCTAAAGTACTGAAAGAGTGAACTCAGGGGAAGATGAGGGCATACACTCAAGAAGAGGGGATAGATCAATAGTGAGAAAGTAGTTCAGATGGTATCTTTTATTGGACCAATGTCTGCTGATTAGGGAGTGGAAGCTAATTTAGGGGTGGGACCAAACTAAAAAACCTGGGTATCGGTTTTACCGGTTTCAAAAAACCCGGTTTTACCGGTAAAACCGGTTTACCGATACCGGTTCTTTTTCATTGTGATTTCAATGGGGAAGTGTCCCCATTGAAATCAATTAAACTCCCCTCCCCCCTCCCAGGCTGCGTGGGTGGAAGGGGGGACACCCCCCACCCACCCTGTCCAGCCTGGATTTTTTTTAAAAAAAACAACCCAGACCTGCGGGCGGTGTCTCCCCTTCCACCCTGGCAGTCTGGGAGGGGGAGGGAAAGGGAAAGTGCTGTTCTTGTTTTTTAATTATTATTTTTTTACATTGCGGCCATTGATTTGAATGGCCACAATGTAAAAAAAAATGGTAAAAATTCGGCACCGGTACGGGGAAATCTCGGATCTATCCGATATCCCCGATACTGCCAAATACTGGCAGTATCGGATATCAAGAGATCCGAACTTCCCACCCCTAGAAGCTATTGTAGACCCTCCTCTTTCTTTCCCCATCTTGAACACACCCTTAAAGCATTCTACCCCCAACTCCTGTGTGGCCCACTGAGCTTTATTAGCTTTAAAAGTGATTCACAAGAGGGGAGTATATTTTCTCCTCCCCACCCCAAGGGCCGTCACAGAATTCTGACAGCTAAAATACTTGATTAGGTAAAATATGGATTTGACCTTTTAAGTTAATCAAAGGGTACCAGTAAGTTAGTGATTGACAGCACTAGGGTTAAGAATCTTGAGAGAAAGAAATGGAAAATGGTTTGTGACACATACTACAGGAAGTCATGACAAGGGAGCAGTGTAACTGTTTGGGGAGTAGAGCTATCTTTACATGTTTCTCTGCAATGTGCATGTCTCGTGGAATGGGATTTTGTTTTTTTGAAGCTGATTAAAAAAATCTCATATTAAAGTTTTTGTGCTCATAAATAAAGCCCCCATATTTACCTCGAATAAAATCCCTTTTTAATTATCTCTCAGTGGTCATTACTGATCCATAAACATGGAAACAACTGTTAGGTTTGTACTGCTGTCTACTACGAAAGGTGATCAAGTCCCAGTGGAAAAGCTACATTATTCAAACACCCTCCCATGCCTCACTGCCTTATGAAAGGCTTCATTAAAAAGTCTTCATTAAAAGATCAATTTCAATTCCTACCGGAACAAATGCTTCCTGCACTGTGGCCTGAAGCATTCAAAACTCCAATGCTGATAACCCACTAGAGGAACTGACTTCTACAGACAAGGGCTTGATATTCAAAAATGCCTGCCCCTAGCTAGAGCCATCACCCAAGCCAATCTTCACAGCGTTCAGAATAAGCAGCCACTTGAATTGAATGTAGAAGGTTTGGCTATGCCAAACAAAGAGATTAGTTTTTGCATGTTTATTGCAGCCTGCCTCATTTAGGCAGCAGCCTGCCTGCAGCATTCAGAATCAGCTGAACCTTTCCAATGGGGATCCCCAACTGAGAGCACATTTCAACAATGTAGCCTGCGGGTGACAAGACAAGGTTAACCATGGTGAGGCCACATCAGAGAGTTATGTATGTCCTATATTAGCAGGTGCAATGAACTTTACTTTCTGGATTCAGGCAAGAGTCATCTGAGTTGTCTGAGTGGTACAGGTGGAACCAGAGTGCAAACCTCAGGCACTTAATCTAACATGCTGACCAGCTGCCATTCGCTTTCGAGGAAACCACATGCCATCAAGTTCGGACAGCACAAAGGGACACAGGATCTAAATCTGTGGCTGCTATTGCTTCAAGCCACAAAGAACACTATATCCCTGTCTAACAAAACCTGTGAGGAAATGCAACGAGAAAGTAAATAGCCATCCCAGCTTGTGCAAATGTGCATGAGGTCAGATCAGGGGGAAATGTCTCTAACAGGACAGGCTCGGCCCAAGGAGAGTCCTTGCAGGACTGGACCCCTCAGAAGCTGCCCCACCCAGGGAAATTAGCTCCATTCACTAGTTCAGTACACACTCAAGTCCACAGGGTTCAGCTTTTCCTAGTCCTATACAAGTCTCACAAACAGCATTAGCAGTCCCACAATAGTGTTAGCAGTCTCACTATGCCAGGAAACACTCCAGCAACCCTGACTCTATCTAGACCCAGTCCAGCCAGCAGTTCTCTAGCTGCCTACTCACAGCTGATGGCTTACAGGCCATTACAGGACCCTGGATATCAGCCATCAGGAGTCCAGGCTTCAGCACTCCAGTTGTACGGCTCTTCATTATCCCAAGCACTCCAGTAGTGGCCCTCCTTGATTATCCCTCTGGTTTAGAAGCCTTCCATTCACAACCATGGACAAAGTCCATGCTGAGAGAGCTCCCAGTTATTTATTTATTTATAATTAAATTTATATGCCGCCCCCTCCTGCTTACAAGCATCTCAGGGTGGCTAACAACATTCTAAAAACATATAACAAAAACCATTTTAAATCAACATTATTTATTAAAAAGCCCAGTACCCAAACAACAGAGCCCCTCCCTAACCCAACCCGCTCATCCCATCTCCCACAGCAAAGACCTGGTGGAACAGCTTGGTCTTACACTGTCTGTGGAAAGGGGGGACTTCGGCAGCCAGGCGGACCTCCAGGGGGAGAGAGTTCCACAGCCATGGTGCAGCCACAAAGAATGCCCTCCTCATGGTTGACACCCAGGAAACATGGGGGACCTCAAGGAGGGCGCCCCCAGCTGACTGCAGAGGTCAAACCAAGATCTAGAGGGTGAGGCGGTCCTCACTGGGGCCCAGGCCCTTTAGGACTTTAAAGGTCTGCACTAACACCTTGAATTGAGCCTGGAAGACTATTGGCAGCCAGTGCAGAGAATGTAGCACTGGAGTAATGTGCTCGCATCGGCCTGTCCCCTTCAGGAGATGAGCCACCACATTATGCACCAGCTGCAGTCTCCAGACCATCACCAAGGGTAGCCCCACATACAGTGCGTTACAGTAGTCTAATCTTGAGGTAATAACAGCATGGATGATTGTGGCCAGGTTCAAGTCCGAGATATACAGCCTAAGCTGACGTACCAGATGTAATTGGCAGAATGCACCCTTCGCCACCGATGCCACTTGGACATCCAGGCAGAGCTGTGGATCAAGGAGCACTCCCAGACTACAAGACCTGAGATACCAGGGGAGGACCGACCCCATCAATGATGGGCACCATCACTCCCCTGACTTTCCCCACAACCATCACCTCCGTCTTGTCAGGATTTAATTTCAAGCGGCTTGCCCTCATCCAATCCCCTACAGCTGACAAACACCGGGTAAGCATCAACACTGCCAGATCTGGGTCTGACGAAAATGAGAGATATAGTTGGGTGTCTTCAGCATATTGATGAGACCTTGCACCAAATTCTCTGACAACCTCCCCCAAAGGTTGCATATATGCCTCCCGATCTTGATGATCATTAACACAATGACCTCATTGCCTTCTGGAACAGCTTGTTGACTGAGGCCATTGACTGAATGGCTCCCAAGCATCTTCTCCAGAATGCCGATGGTGGGGGTCACTGTGGTTCATGGAGGACCTGCGCTGGATGAAGCAGGATGGGCAGCAGTTGGAGCGACGGTGGTACCAAACTCGTGATAAAGCTGACTGATTGCAGCATAAATCTAGTTTAAGAGCTTATGCTGTTGCAGTGCGGGCAGAAAAGAAAGAGTTCTTTGCTGCCCTCATTGTATCTGCAAAGTCACATCTAGCGGAGCTTTTCCGGGTGCTGCAGAGGCTGGTCAGTCTGGTCTCTCTCTGCCTCAAACTGGAATTTTGCAGTGCCCGCTGTAACATGTTTGCTGACTTTTTTTGTAGATAAAATTGCTCAGATTCATCACGACCTCAATGCTGCACTTGCGATAGTGGGTGAATCAGAGGTAAGGGAAGTCCCATCATGTCTGTGGTTGTGGGATCAGTTTCAGTGGGTATCGCCCGCTGACGCAGCGGAGGTCCTTGAGACAGTTCAGGCCACCTGTTGTGAATTAGATCCATGCCCGTCCTGGCTGGTGAAGGCCAGTCAAGAGACGTTAGGGTCCTTGCTGGTGGCAGAGGTCAATGCCTCCCTTACAGAGGGCAGAGTGCCAAGCCATCTCAAAGAGGCAGTAGTACCGCCTCTGCTCAAGAAGCCATCTTTGTACATTGACTCCCAGGCCAGCTATCCACCAGTCTTTAACCGTCCCTTTTTAGGGACGGTTATTGAACAGGTGGTGGCCCGACAGTTACAGGGGCATCTGGACAAGGTCAGTTTTCTTGATCCCTCACAGTCTGGTTTTCGCCCTGGGTTTGGCACAGAGACTGCACATGTGGCCTTGGTTGATGACCTATGCCATGAATTGGATCAGGGAAGATCATCAAGTTTGAACTTATTGGATCTGTTGGCGGCATTTAATATCGTTGACCACGAGATGTTGGTGACAAGGCTGTGGGACTGGGTCGGGGTGAGTGGGATTGTTTTTGAATGGTTCCGCTCATTCACCGCAGGGAGAACTCAGCGGTTGGTTCTTGGGGAATGTTTGTCATCTCCCCGGAATCTCATGTGTGGAGTCCCGCAATTCTATTCTGTCCCCTCTCCTCTTGTTTTCTGGAGACCCAGGCCCAGCAGTCTCGGTCCTTACCTAGTGCTTGGAAGCTGTGGGGGACTTGATGAGGGCAAGCCATCTGAGGCGGAATCCCGACAAGACGGAGGTGCGGTGTCTGTCTCCCTTTGGCCACTCAGGTTCATTGTCTGGGGGTGCTCCTTGACCCGCAGCTCCGCCTGAATTGTCAGGTGGAAGCTGTGGTGAGGCGAGCATTTTGCCAATTGCATCTGGTGTGACAGCTGTGGCCATATGTCTCAGACTCGGATCTGGTCAACATCATCCATGCTTTCATTACCTCTCAACTGGACTACTGTAACACTCTCTATGTGGGGCTACCCTTGAGGATGGTCTGGAGGCTGTAGCTGGTGCAGAATACGATGGCCCATCTCCTACCGGGGACAGGCCGTCCTGAGCACATTAAACCTGTGTTCCTACTCTGCACTGGCTGCCTATTGTCTCCTGGCCCAATTCAAGGTGTTAGTGATGACCTATAAAGTCCTAAACGGCTTGGGTCCTGCTTATCTGCGAGACCGCCTCAGGCCCAGGGTCATTTTGCAGTCCTTGTGGTTGATCGGAGGCACCCAACTCAAAGTCCCCATGGTATTCCGGGTGGCGATGGCGGAGAGGGCGTTCTCGGTGGCTGCACCTCGGCTGTGGAACTCCCTCCCGATGGAGGCCCATCTGTCCCTAGACGTCCTCTCTTTCAGAAGATATTGTAAGACCTCCTTGTTCCGCCGGGTCTTTGGGGAGGGGATGGGTAGGATGGGGGGGATTAGGGAGAGGGTTTTTCTGCCTTGGTATTTTTAATATTTTAAATATTTTAAATAATTACAGTATTTTAAATGGATTTTATAGTTTATTGTGTTTGTGTTATGTTGTACGTCGCCCTGAGCTGCCAGTGTGCAGGAGGGTGTGAGATATAAATGCTTGTAATAAATAAATAAATAAATAAATATACACATTTAACAGGAGAGGTGATAAGATGGAACCCTGCGGGACTCCACATGTGAGAACCTGGGGAGAAGATGAATAATCCCCCAGCACCACATGCTGGGCTCTCCCAGCCAGGAAAGAGCAAAACCATTCAAGAACAGTCCCACTCATCTCTGCCCAATCCTGCAGCCGAGTCACCAACAACTCATGATCAATGGTATAAAATGCAGCTGAGAGATCACAGCCAGACACAGGGTAAAATCCAGCTCTATACAAGTCAATAGGAGTTTAGCCATTGACTTCAATGGGAGCTGTGCCCACAGACTTGTCTCCTCCTCAGACTTGTCTCCACTTATGTAGCTCCAGGGGGCATGACTAGCCCTTCAGGCTTTCATCCCTTAAAGGGCCAGTACCCTGACACGTTCCCTACCATCTGTCTCTCTAATGGGTTTCCCTCTTCCTGCTTCAGGACTGGTCTCTCCAAGCCCTTTCTAGTTGGTTGCCTGGCACATCCCAGCCAACCAGTCTTAGGCCTTTTTTAGACAGGATGCACCCGTGGAGTTCCACCCATCTCCCATGGACCTGGTTGCCTGTCTAAAAGCAGCAGAGGTAAAGGTGTGCTCCTGCAACCCAGGCACTGTGCACCCATACCCCTACAAAGGGCAACCTAGGTTTTTCCCAGTTGATCAATGCTGGGATATGAATTGGCAGTGCATGGGTGCAGATATACACTTACCATGCACCCAGCCACTGCTGTGTAAAGCCCTCCACTCCCACCCCCCAATGCACTGGAAGTGAGCAGTGGCACACATGGACTTGTC
>QEPC01013554.1:324244-338777 GCA_003113815.1 Sphenodon punctatus
TTTCAGTACAAAACTGAAATGAAACTTAAAGCAATCTAATAATCCTACTCAACGCCTGCTGTTCAGGAACAGTGACTAGTTCAGAAGGTGTTGGGAAGGGGGGAGGCAGATAGTTTCATTTCTTGCAAGCTTCTCCACCCCTGGTGCCTGGAAGTCTGCTCCTCAGTGACTAGTACTACCCCTCCCTGTCATGTTTGACCTTACAGTTAACCTTATTTTGCCACCCAAACAGGCCGAGTTCAGGCCGAACTCCGAACTTCTGAACCGCGTTCGCCCATCCCTATTGGCTAGTAAAAAAATGCATATACAACTCTCTACACCTTCCCAGATAGTTACAAATAACAGGGTCGAACCACCAGTTCCGAGCACTCTCATACAGTTTGCCAATCCAATAACACAATAGATATTGTCTCGATTTCATTTCCATTACATATACATAAATGTGTGCCATGTGTACCCCCTCAAAGCATCCTGACAATAGTGTTGAATGAAGTGCATTAAATGTGGCACAAGTCAGCACCCTTCTTTCATCCAAACAGTTCAGGGTTTCCAAGTAGGGCATTGGTTTAATTTCCTGATTAATAAACAATGAATAGTGGGGTGATCTAATACCATCTATATCCCCATGATGTTTGAAATCCAATGCACTTTGCTTCAGGAGGCTCCTAGCAGCTTTGTATTCCAAAGGGAAAATGGCCTCCACTGGGAAGTCAAACCTACGCACTTTAAGCTCCACTTTAGATCTCCATGACATAACACTGTTCTCTTGGACTGATCATTGAACCAAAGGTGGAGTAATTTGAAAGAGATGTTTCAGCCAATATGTGATTATTCCAATCCACATTCTAGCAGCCACCATAGGTACCCCATACTCCACTTTCAAGATATTATTTGAAACACAACAAGGCACTATGAGCAGCTTCCTGAGAAATTTTGACTGAACTGGTTCTAATTTCAACAGCTTATCAATAGCCCATACTGGCACCCCATATACAAGTTGAGAGATACTTTTGACTTCAAAAACTCTCAAGGCTGACGTCAGGAGATAGCCCCCTCCAGACCTCAAAAACTTTACTACAGCTGATGCCGACTGATTAGTTTTCTCCAAAACTGCCTGTGTACTTGCATCGACCAGGCCCCAGTCACCTGGAACAAAATATCCAAGTATTTATAAAATTTAACTTGACTCCAATCCTAATCGTCAATCCTCCAGCAATACGTACTTCTACATTTTGAGAAAACCACTACCTTAGTTTTCTCACAGTTAATTGCCAGATGGTTAAGACTACAATACTCTGAAAATGCTTTAAGCTGTCTACTTTAGTCCTACTTTAGTAGTAGAAAAACCTACTTTAGTAGTAGAAAGAAGGGCAGTGTCATCAGCATAAAGCAGGTATGCGACAGGGTGGTCCCCCACCTTAAGTGAGTGTTTACAGGAGAATTTTTAAAAGCTGGTAAACCGTTCAAAAACAAATTTAAAAGTATAGGGGCTAGGATACAGCCCTGTCGAACACCCCTTTCAGTCGTAACCTCATCTGACAATGAGCCCGCTAACTCCATTCATACTCTTAGAGATCAATTTGAATACAATGAATGAATCAAATTTAACAGTCTCCGTTCCACTGATAAGGCCTCCAGCTTACTCCACAATAATTCCCTCGGAATTAGATCAAAGGCAGATCTAAGGTCAACAAAGGCCACAAACAGACCCCTATTAACGGATGAATATTTATCAGTCAAATGAGATATGACCGTGCAATGATCTATTGTTGCACGGCCAACTCTAAATCTGTTTTGCTCTTCTGGGATCACCTTCCTGTCCTCAGACCATGGTATTAGTTTGACATAGAGGGTGAAAACAGACATGACGCTAACCACCCTTTAACCACCCTTGGTGGTTATTTATGCATGTTGCAGGGCTGTATTGATGCCCTATGCAGCCCTGCAACATGCATAAATAACCACCAAGAGTGGTTAAAGGGTGGTTAGCGTCATGTCTGTTTTCACCCATAGATATCGGGCATAAAGCTTTCCTACTATACTAAGTAGGAAAGCTTTACTTACTTGCAATAGTTCTAGAACCCTTCTTGTAGATAGGCACCATTATTGCTGGAACCAAATGCATTTATTGCTGTGAACAAAGATGTCAGAACCAGGACCAACCAATCATTAAAGGACTTTAAAAATTCTGGAGGAATAAAATCTCCCCCAGGAACCTTTTTATTTTTAATTAGCAAAATCCTCCAACCCCATCCACAGAAACTGGCAGCCAATCATTAACTAGGTCAAAAAGTATAGAGACCACCTGTTCCACAGCTTTCACAGATGGCCACATACAGGGCCAAAAAATGTTCCTCCCATTTAATTTTTGATACTAAGGGAGTTACATATGGGCTACAGCCCAAATTTGCATTCTTAATCATATTCCAAAAGAGGGAAGAATCCCAATCCTCTATGTTCTTTAGTAACCTATTCCAACCTTCCCTCTGATAATTTTTCTTTTTGTTTATCTATAGCTCTCTATAAGAACTCCTGACCTCAAAAAAGTTCTTAGCAGCCCAATGTCCAACCATCTTATTGAAAAGACATAAATGAGCCCGCAACTCCCTCCTTTTTCTATAAATTTATTTATTGAACCATCCAGCCGGCTTCGTCTGTGTGCTCCTTCCTGAGACACCTACTTGTCTGACCAAAAAGGGTATAAGTCAATCCACAATCATTTCATAGTTCCCTATGGCCAATTCAGGCCAATCATCCTGAATAATATTTCTTTTATACTTTAACCCTTGTTCCAAGCTCATAGCCACCCGGAACCTTTCCTCAACCCTCCTATTCCACTTTTTCCTGACATTACTGCCTTTCAGTTTTATATCGCCATTTTCTCCACTAGTCAGACCTAATTGTCAGACTTCCCTAGATAATGCTAATACCAGCTGCACAGGAAAATGGTCACGATCTTACTGAGTGCCTATAAAAAAATTCTCCACAAAGGCCTCTAAATTAAGGGAGAAAGCCATATAATCAATGGTACTATTGCCTTTTGTTGAAGAAAAGGTCAGCTCGCCTGGTTGGTCACTGAAGAATCTCCCATTTAACAAGGATAAGATTTTATGGTATAGTAGTCTAACAAAAGATATTCCATTTTTTTCAGCACTACATCCCTTGAAATTCTGTCATTAAACAAGGGACATTCGTTATCCAGCCAAAAATGTCCATATTTGAATAATTCTATATTAGCCTAACCAAGTCTGGCATTAAAATCACCTGCCAGTAAAACAAAAGCGCCCAGACACTGTTCTTCCATGGAGTTTACATGATTCAAAAGACCATCCCACATGCTATCATCAGAAGATTTTGCACCTACAGATGGAATATAGACATTTAATATCAAGAGAACATAACTCAAAAATCCCATTGTAACACCACAAATAAAGGGAGGGAGGTCAGGTAATTAGCACACATGAGGCCCCCAATTTCTTACAAATGAAACAAGCCAGCTCTCCTCGAGGTCTACTCCTACATTGGCCACTGTTGGAGACAGGATGCTGGGCTTGATGGACATTGGTCTGACCCAGTATGGCACTTCTTATGTTCTTATGTACAGTCAGTCAGAGTTGCATCAATCCTAAAGCTTTCATACCCTTCTAATGTTAGTTCATCTATAGTTCAGGTCTCCTGGATTAGAATTAAATCAAAAATACTAATAAATTGGATATACCCCTTATCAAGTAGCCTAGCTCACCAGCCAGCTACATTCCATGAGACCACTACAAATTCAGTATGCGAAGATGCTGAGGATAGTCAGTCAACAGCTCCTTCCCCCTCATCATCCTCACAAATTTGTATACCAGCTCCCCTCCCCTCAATACTACATACGGGCTTACCTAACTGCTCTTCATCTAGAGAAATATGCGGGAGCATTCATCTAAAATTCTCTTTTGCCAGAACTTCCCCTTCCATAGTTAGAACTCCCTGGGAGCTTCCTTCAGCAGTTGTTTATTATTTATTTACTATTAAAATGTATATGCCGCCCCCTCCTGCTACAAGCATCTTGGGGTGGCTCACAACATTTTAAAAACACATAACTAAAGTATAATTAAAACAACCTAAAACCCCCAGATTAAAATAACCCATACCCAAAGTCTTCCTAACCTAACCCAGACCCCCGCCCACTATCCGTCTCCCCCACCCCTACCCACTCCCTTCCCCAAAGGCCTGGATGAACAGCCAGATCTTACAGGCCTGGCGGAAGGCGGGCAGACTCGGGGCCAGTTGAGCTTCCTCTGGGAGGGAATTCCACAGCCGCGGTGCAACCACCAAGAAAGCCCTCTTCATTGTGGTCCACCGGCTAACCCAGGAGACTTCCAAGAAGGCGCCCCAGTGAACCGCAAAGATCGCCCCAGGACCCGAGGAGTGAGGTGGTCTCTCAGATAGAAGGGGCCCAAGCTGTGTTTTAAAGGGCTTTAAAGGTTAAAACCAGCCCCTTGAATTGGTCTCGGAATGCTAGAGGAAACCAGTGCAGAGCTCGGAGCACTGGTGTTATGTGCTCCCTCCAGTCCATCCCTGTCAGAAGACGGGCCTCCACATTCTGCACCAGTTGCAGCTTCTGAACCATCACCAGGGGCAGCCCCATGCGTTGCAGCAATCCAGCTTCAAGTTGATGAATGAATGGATGAGGGTGGCCAAGTCGGAGTCTGAAACATATGGCCGGAGCCTCCACACAAGATGTAGTTGGCAAAAGGCTCCCTTCACCACTGCCTCTACCTGGCAATCCAGCCGAAGGCTGGGGTCCAACAGAACTCCCAAGCTCCAGAGAATGAGGGGAGCATTCACCCCTGCCGCCCGACCAACCAACATCACCTCTGTCTTATTGGGATTCAGCCGCAGTCTACTCTGCTGCATCCAGTCAGTCACTGCCTCCAGGCACCGGGAAAGCACTGAGACTGCAGGGTCTGGGTCAGTCGAAAATGAGAGGTATAGCTGGGTGCCATCAGCATATTGGTGGCAATGCACACCAAACCGTCACACAACCTCCCCCAGGGGTTGCATATAGATGTCAAACAATAACGGAGACAAAATAGAACCTTGCAGTACACCACAAGAGAGTTCCCGGGGGCTAGATGTTTCAGCCCCCAACACCACCTGCTGGCTCCTTCCTGAGAGGAATGAGTGGAACCATCCAAGGACCATCCCATCCACACACACCCCATCAGGACCACAATTGTCTCAGCAATAACTCATGGTCCACTATATCAAAAGAAGCCAAGTGATCTAACAGGACGAGTAGTGTTGAACACCCTGAGTCCATCTCTCAGCAGAGGTCATCCACCAAGGCCACCAACGCACTCTCAATGCCATGCCATACCCTGGGCAAAACCCCAATTGGAAAGGGTCTAGAAAATGGATGCCATCCAGGTGACCCCGGAGCTGCTGGGCCACTACCCGTTCAATAAACTTCCCTAAAAAGGGAAGGTTAGAGACAGGCCAGTAACTGGCCAGTGCATCAATGTCCAAAGATCATTTCTTTAACAGGGGCCCAACCACCACCTCCTTGAGGCAGTCCAGCACCCTGCCGTCCCTAAGGGAGGCATTGATCACCCCCACCAGCACTGACTCAAATGTCTCGCTGGAGGTTTTCACCAACCAGGATGGGCATGGATCTAATTTGCAAAAGGTGGCCCTAACAGACCCCAGGACACCCACAGAATCAGCTGGTGTCACTTCCTGAAACTGATCCCACAAAGATGGACCATACGGGGCATACATAACCCCAAGTTCTACTTCCTCTGCATCAATCCTGACTCCGAAATCACGCTGAATCCAAGTGATCTTCTCTGCAAAGTGATGACAAACTCCTCTCAGCGGGGCTGGGATATCTCCGCCTCCATGCCGAGGGAGGCTGGACTGACCAGCCCCCTCACCACCTGGAAGAGCTCCACTGGGCGTGACTTTGCAGCAGCTATGAGGGCAGCAAAGAATTCCTTCTTTGTCGCCCTCACGGCCACAGCATAGGACCGCGAATGGGCCAGATGCTGTAGCTGATGGGATTGAGCGCGAGAACAACGCCAGCATCTCTCTGACCTCCGTCCCTCCTGCTTCATACACCGCAGGTCCTCAGTAAACCAAGGAACTCTACGATGACAAAGCAGTGACAGCGGATGCCTCTGAGCCACCCGGTTGATGGCCCCCTCCAGCAAGATGTTCCATGCTTGGATGAGATCATCAGCCAAGCGGCCATCAAGGTCCAAGGACACCTCCCCCAGCATGTCTTGGAACCACTGTGGTTCCATCAGCCTCCGGGGACAGACCATTCTAATAGGTCCCACTCCTTTCTGGGCACTATTGTGCTCTAGGAGTCTGGCCTACAGGAGGTAATGATCTCACCATGACAAGGGCATAGAACTAACCTCACCCACTACTGGATCACCCGCCTCAAGGCCAGAGCAGAATACCAGGTTGAGCATATGCCCCCCCTCGTGCGTCAGGCCGTTGACCATTTGGGACATGCCCATGGTTGCTATGGAGACCATGAACTCATGCTCCACCCCTGCTAGGTCCCTGCCAGAGTGGATGTTGTTAACTGATTAATAGACTTATTACAAATTTCCCCTAACTCCCGAACTTTCAGTACTGCAACAGAGACAACCTAGTTTGATTCTAACGAGGCTTCAATAGCTTCCAGGAGGGAAATCTTATTTCCTAACTCAAAGTCCTCCAGGAAATGGTCTTTTTTCCAATTTAGGGAGGTAATAGTAGGATCACTAAAACCAAAATTTCCCACAAAAACCATTCCTGGAACTTTCTCCCCATCTGCAATCAAACAACTCCCTTTAGCCTCTAACATGGACCATTTACATACTACCTTTGGTTCAAAATGGTTAGAATTTAACCTAGCTATTGTCTTTATATAATTTCTTTTATAATATTTCAATAAAAGTTTCAGTGATGTAACTCTAGGAGGGGCGGGGGTACATTTCGTTACCCTATTTTACCCTTCTCGGTGGTACGGGGCATGGGGTTTAGGTGCCTGATTGGGTTCCTGGCCCCCCAGTTTAAGCTGCCCTTGTGCACCACCCTGCGTCGGCAGGTAGTGTCAGCCTTGTACTGGGATTTAAAGGAGCGGGTGAGGGAGAAGCTGGCAAGGGCTGGGGGTGCCACAGTCCACTTCACCACAGACCTGTGATCAAGTAGGAATGGGCAGCACACCTACCTGACAGTGACGGCGCACTGGTGGCAGGACCCAGAGGTAGTGTTTGACAGAGGCAGGAGGGGTCCCGAAGCATGGTATAGGTGAGCCCTGCTTCAGGCAGAAGTCATGGATGGCCCCCACACCACTCGGAACATCAAGGTAGCCCTGACTGCCATGGTGAGGGAGTGGGTAACGCCAGGCGTGCCCTTCACCAAGGGTTGTGTGGTGACGGAAAACGTGGACAACATATTGAGGGCAGTATGTGAGGGGGGGTCAGGTGACCCACAATGCCTAGTAGAAGCCTGAAGTGCTCTGGAGCACTGCCGGACCCACTGCCGCTGCCGGACCCAGGCCTGGAGCCCTGGCACCACCAGGTAGGTCAATCCCTGGGGTGTTTTTCCTTTTCTTTTTAATTTACCAGGCTGGTCGGCGGAGGGGGGAGGTGATCCCCAGCACCCCTTCCGAACCTGCCACTCTAGTCCCAAGACCCACCATCAGGGTTCTTGGGTCATCATTCTGATCATGGGTAGCCATCATTCCACTTCATCCAGAAGCTGCCACTCCAGTACCGGAACCCATCATCAGGGTTCTGGGGTCTACAGTACAGGTATGTGGGGCTGTCCATCCACATCATCTAGAAGTTACCACTCTAGTCCCAAGACCCACCATCACGATTCTGGGATTGTCATTCTGATCACGGGCAGCCGTCATTCCACTTCATCCAGAAGCTGCCACTCCGGACCCACTGTTAGGGTCCTGCAGCCTATGTTACATGCAGGGAGGGCTGTCCATCCACATCATCCAGAAGCTGCCACTTCAATCCCAGAACTCACCATCAGGGTTCTGAAGTCGTCATTCCGATCATGGGGAGCCATCATTCCATTTCATCTAGAGCTTCCACTCTAGTCCCAGGACCCACCATCAGGGTTCTGGGGCCATCACTCTGATCACGGGGAGCCATCATTCTACTTCATCCAGAAGCTACCACTCTAGTCCCATAACTCACCGTCAGGGTTCTGGGGCTGTCATTCTGTTCACGGGAAGCTGTCATTCCACCGCCTCAAGAAGCAGCTACTCCAGCCCCAGGACCCATCACCAGGGTTCTGGGGCCTACATTACAGGCACAGGGGGCTGTCCATCCACATAATCTAGAAGCTGCCACTCTAGTCCCAGGGCCTACCGACAGGGTTCTGGGGCCATCATTCCGCTCACGGGGAGCCGTCATTCCATCGCATCAAGAAGCAGCCACTCCAGCCCCAGGACCCACCATCAGGGTTCTGGTGCCTCCATTACAGGTGGGGGGGGGCTGTCCATAAACATCATCTAGAAGCTGCCACTCTAGTCCCAGGACCCACCCTCAGGGTTCTGGGGCCGTCATTCTGCTCACAGGGAGCTGTCATTCCACAGCTTCAACAATCAGCCAGTCCAGCCCCAGGACACACCCTCAGGGTTCTGGGTCCTACGTTATGGGCTGGGATGACTGTCCATCCACGTCATCCAGAATCAATAGGGGTGCTGCTGTTGCTCAGCCTGATGCTGGTGCTGCCACTGCTAGGACTGTGGGCAGGGATAGACCCTGCTGGCTAAAAAGGGGTGGCTTCTCCAACTCCCACCATCCTCAGGGGCATCATGCTGCAGCTGCTGCTACTGCGCACTCTCCAGAGCCCTCTCTGCCTGTCGGACCCTCTCTACCAGGTCACCCTTCCGGTGCCCATAGAGTGCTGTGTGGCATACCACGCTGCGCTTGACCCTGAGGTCCAGCATGGCTGCCAACACACATTCCTCCCACTGCAGGGGCTCATCAAACCATGCCTTTAGCCCTCCCTTCAGCTGCCGCACCAGGGCAACCGCCTCAGCCACCAGCCTCTTGCGCTGAGCGCCACGATCTTGTCCCTGGAGAATCTCATTCAGTCTCCTGAGGAGACTCTGGACCAGAGGGGTCATCTGGCTGATGGTGGCTGTGGAAGAGCTGATGGTATCTGTCATGACCAGGAATGGTCTCAGAACAAAGACCAGGTGAGCCAGGATCTTCCATTCCACCCCATCGTACCCTGGAGGTGCCCCGCTGTCCGTCACTAGTTGAACTTGATGTATGGTAGTTTTCTGCTCGAGAAGCTGCTCAAGCATCAGGAATGTGAAATTCCACTTGGTGGACACATCCTGCACCAGCTGGTGCACTGGGGAGCCTTGCCCTGTCTGCTTCGCCGGGAGGAGGTCACTGTCCTTCTTGCTCTGGTTAAAGAAACTGCCCACCAGCTTCCTCCCCCACTCGATCTGGGAGCTAAGGGTGCCTGCCCCAATCCCCTTCTCCCCCAAGCCCAGAGCATCCCTGACCACCAGGTGAAGGGTGTGTGCAGTGTAAGGGATGCTGCTGAAGCCCCCTCATGGACTTCCCTCAATATGTTGGCCACGTTGTGCATCAACACGCACCCCTTGGTGAAGGGAAGGGCACACCTGGTGTGACCCACTCCCTCACCATGGTGGTCAGGGCTGCCTTGATGTTCTGAGATGTGTGGGGGCTGTCCATGACTTCTCCCTGAAGCAGGACCCACCTATACCCTGCTTCGAGACCCCTCCTGCCACTCCAAAATGCTGTCTCCGGGTCCTGCCACCAGTGCGCCGTCACTGCCAGGTAGGCGTGCAGTGGGTTCCTGCTCGACCACGGGTCTGTGGTGAAGTGGACAGTGGCACCTCAAGCCCCTGTCAGCTGTTCCCTCATCTGGTCCTTTAAAGTCTGGTACAAGGCTGGCACCACCTGCTGACTCAGGGTGGTGTGCAAGGGCATCTTAAACTGGGGGGCCAGGAAGCCAATCAGGCTCCTAAACCCCATGTCCCCAACCACCGAGAAGGGCTGCCCATCGAGAACAATAATTTCCGACAACATGCGCGTGGCTTTTAGTTGAAAGCCACACTGCCCTCCACGTCCTGCAGCTGCCGATGGGCTTGGCAGCTGCCATCACCCCAGCTCCTCCACGGTGCACTGATGCTTCTGGGCCTTAACTGGCGGCTGCTGCTGCACCACTGACAGCATTGATGGGAGGGGCAGAACGTGGTGGCAACACAGCTCTCGGAGGGATGTGTGGCTGGCCCTGTCCAAAGTGGCCAAGGCTCTGTTGTCCTGCCCACCAACGAGTGTCCCCAGCGAGCGGGTGTACTCTATGGCATGAACATTTGCTCGCCGCACGGCCTGAGATTGGGGGCCAAGTTGGTGGAGCAGTTGATTTTCATCCTTCCACTGCTGGGATTCCCCAAACTGTCCCTGGACATGGATTGATGGTGCAGTGGCACACACCATCCCATGCCAGGGACAGTCTTGGGACAGGGCTCCTCCTCCATCTGTGCATCAGGTTCAACTGGTGATGGACAGAGGGGCACCTCCAGGGTACAATGGGTGGAATGGGAGATCCTGGCTCACACAGTCTTCATGCTGAGACCGTTCCTGGCCATGAAGGAGACCATCAGCTCCTCCACGGCCACCATCAGCCAGGTGAAGGACTATGACAGCGCCTCAGCAGCAGTGGAGAGCCATGCATCGAACCCAGCAGAGATCCCTTTGCCTACTGGGCTGGCAAGACCAATGTGTGGCCGGCCCTGTCCAAAGTGGCCAAGGGTCTCCTGACCTGCCCAGGAACCAGTGTCCCCAGTGAGTGGGTGTTCTCCATGGTGGGGACATTTGCTCACCGCACCACCTGAGATGGGGGGGGTGAAGTTGGTGGAGCAGTTGCTTTTTTTAAAGGTCAATCTTCCGCTTCTGGAATTCCCTAACTACCCCTGGACATGGATTGATGGTGCAGTGGCACCTGCCATCCCATGCGAGGGGCAGTCTTGGGATGGGGCTCCTCCTCAATCTGGGCTGCTGCTGCTGAGGTGCTTTTCTCCCTCCCAATGCCCAGCGCCTGCCCTGCCTCTCTCTCTCTCTGACTAGACGGCCTCAGACGGCCTATCTGACTAACCTCATGACATCGAGTGGCATTGGGAAGCTGTAAGCTCTGTCTAGACGATCTCAGCCCGCCTATCTGACTGGCTTTCTCTCTCTCGCATGCTGCACAGTCTTCGCCAGCCTACCTGAGTGCCCTGCCAAGGTCCCAGCCTGCCTTCCCTACTGCCTCTCATGCCACGTTGCCTGTCTGCCTGCCCTGGTTGCCAAGCTGAACCCTGCCTCAGCCTGCCTTCCGCTGCTCATGCCACAATGCCTGTCTGCTGCTGCTGCCTCTGCTGTATCATGGGTTTTGCTACCAGGCAATCCAATGTTTGCCGCTGCTCCACTGATGCCTGGCAGCCTGCAATGCCCGGCCAAGTAGGGGTGCCTGGACAGCCACCAAGCCCCAAGCCTTCCCAGCCTCTGCTGCTGCCACTGGGTCTCAGACGGCCAACCATGATCTCACGACCACCCCCAGGGGCCAAGCACCAAGCCTGCCTACCTGGGCAACCCTGGGTGCCAGGTTCCAAGCCTTCCCAGTTGCTGCTGCTGCTGCTGCTGCTGCTGCTGCTGTGTCTCCGACAGTCTGCCATGCCCCCACAAGCACCCCTGGAGTGCCCCAAGCCTCTGCCATGACCAAAATTTCTGAAAGTTCGGTGGGGTCCAAACTCCACAGGACCGAACTCATGGACCCAAAGTAAGTTTTTGGGCCGAACGGCCAAACATCCAAACCCCATTCTTTTCACACATCCCTAATGAATGGTGCTCCAACATAGGCAGGTTGAATTGGGCACCCAAGATTTGATGGGGTGTCCATTTTTGTGGGTGCCTACCAGTTGCACCTTTATTAGGGGTGTATATTTTGTTTGTTTTCTGATTATTTCAAATGAAATTTTGTAATCTTGTTTAAGGTAAACAGAAAACATAAATGAGATAGAAATCAACAAAATTCTGTTTAAGAAATTCATGTATGCTTTGCCTGACAGTGTCTGCAGTGATGATGTCTCAGGCAAAATAAACAATATATCAATTCAAGCCATGGGGCAGGGAGAAAGGGAGATAATGGGGAGAGCATGATTGGCATCTCTGCTGACCAATTGGAATTACTAAGGCATCAACGCAGCACTTGAAACACACACAGCAAATTCCTGTGATTGGGCTTTGTTCAGTGTTTCTAGTACTTGGAGTAGCCAACCAGGGGCACTGGGGGGGGGGGGGGCACTGTGAAAACCATAGGCTGTGCTGCAGCTGCTTTGCCTGACTGCTGATAGCTTCAGAGCATTTGAAAGATTCTATTCCTCCTCTGTTTCATAATCAGAAATTTATAAACCTCCCAAACCCACTCATTTTTCACTCCAGACCTGCTGCTCTTCTGACCACCCTCTGCCTGCCACATTGACTCTCTCTTATGCCCACCAATCACTTCTCTAACAGTTGGGGGTCACTTACGTGTTAGAGCTATCGATAAGAATGTCTGCACATTACTGCTGCTGCTGCCCACCTCAATGGGCATTTTTAGACACACATTAACGTTCCGGATGTTTCAATCTTCTGGGTTTACAAGTCCACAAGTTCGGGATTCATTTTTCACACACACATACACTACCCTGAGGCAGTTTCTGGATGCATTTTTCATGCAAACACTGCCCTGAGGCAGCCTAAAGTAGCCGCAGCTGTAAACATGACAGGCTACCATGGAAACCAAGTGACCACAGCTTCCTGGAGCAAAGCAGTTTACCAGGAGAACCTTTTACACACAAAAGTTCTGGGAGAATTTCATGCAGAAGTTCAAAGATCCGGATGTTTAAGATCTGGATGAGTGATTTAGACACACAGAAAGTTCTGGATGTTACAGCAAACATCCAGGAGAAATGTGTGTCTAAAAACATCCACTGAGAGAGACACCAGGCCTACACCATGCCCACAAAGGGAGCCACAGTTTGGGGACGGGCATGCCAGAAGGTCAAGTTAAAAGCTAAAACTGATATTTTGGCAAATTGAATCCATCCAAGTGAATGCCCATTGAAATGAATGGAAAACGAAATTTTAAAAGTAAATTTTAAACATAAATGAAATAAAAATGAAGCAAAAAAATGAAACAGGAAAAAAAAAATCAAACCTAAATGAAACAAAAATGAAAATGTTCCCTCATGCACATCTCTAACTTTTGTTGATGGCACTCACAATAGGTGACAGACCACCTTCAGACCTGCTCCAGGGGTGGCCAGCCTCAAATCCCCTATGTGTAGCCCTGACAATACCATGTTTAAACTGACCCGGCAGCTTCCGCGGCCTGCAGCATGCCCATGCAGCGCTCCCCTGCCCTGCACCATAGAGCTGCAGCTCAATCAGCTGCCACTCTACGCTGCCGCCAGCCACCTACAACTCTACGGTGTTACAGGGCAACCTCTGGCTTGAAGCGGACCTGAAGCAGCCCTTCTCCTGAGTAGATGGACCACTGCTCCACCCCTGGCAGGTGCTTGGGTTTGAGCAACCCACTCTGCTTGTGGTGCTCCAGGATGTTCCAGAGCACTGCAAGCTGGCGTGGCCCAGAAAATGAGCTTTGACTCTGTCCTGCCTCACAGACGACCTTTAAACAGATGGGTCACCGAAGGGTGAGGTGGAGCAGAAACATGGGTGCAGTCTGTGTAAAAGCACCCAGTGTTGTTTACCTGAGCAATGGGACTGGATTTCATATTATTTAAACAAACCCTGGTATAGAAACAAATTATACACACAGACAATAGCAGGAAGTAAATTCACCCTTCAAGGATTTAATTAAAATCCACATCATTTATACTGTTCCCTCCTTTTTTGGATTATAATTACAAACTAAAATAGGGAGCTTAAGGATACAAATAATGAATTTCACATTTCCCACAACTGGAATAGGTTACTCAGGGCCTGCTGTTTGGAGTACTTTCATCAGCATCCAGCTCTCACTCAGTCACCTCAGCTTCTCCAGTCAAAATGGCTTCTGTAGCACTACACGCTTCTTGTCCTTTCTTCTACGCATAACAGAGTCCCACTTAGTGGGCTTCATCTAGCTAAGCCGAGCATACTTACAACCACTTGACTTGCCTGACTCATGGAAAATTCCATGAGAAAAGAAAGTATGACTACTCATGTGCAGAAGTTATATAACTCCCATAGCGCTACCATACAGCCCTCTCCTTTTGCGCCCACATCCACTCTCCCAAAAAAATCCAATTATTTAATTTTTGTTGGTTACACAGGCATTCTCTAGGCCAATTTTCCAGCAGCAGTGTAGTGGGGGGTCCTCCCTTCCTGCAGCTACTTACAGTTAAGCCCTGCCACACTGTACCAGGTTCTCAGCTGGTTAAAACAAATCTAGGGTGAAAACAGACATGACGCTAACCACCCTTTAACCACCCTTGGTGGTTATTTATGCATGTTGCAGGGCT
>QEPC01013554.1:338954-350100 GCA_003113815.1 Sphenodon punctatus
GGGGGGGGGGGGCACTGTGAAAACCATAGGCTGTGCTGCAGCTGCTTTGCCTGACTGCTGATAGCTTCAGAGCATTTGAAAGATTCTATTCCTCCTCTGTTTCATAATCAGAAATTTATAAACCTCCCAAACCCACTCATTTTTCACTCCAGACCTGCTGCTCTTCTGACCACCCTCTGCCTGCCACATTGACTCTCTCTTATGCCCACCAATCACTTCTCTAACAGTTGGGGGTCACTTACGTGTTAGAGCTATCGATAAGAATGTCTGCACATTGCTGCTGCTGCTGCCCACCTCAATGGGCATTTTTAGACACACATTAACGTTCCGGATGTTTCAATCTTCTGGGTTTACAAGTCCACAAGTTCGGGATTCATTTTTCACACACACATACACTACCCTGAGGCAGTTTCTGGATGCATTTTTCATGCAAACACTGCCCTGAGGCAGCCTAAAGTAGCCGCAGCTGTAAACATGACAGGCTACCATGGAAACCAAGTGACCACAGCTTCCTGGAGCAAAGCAGTTTACCAGGAGAACCTTTTACACACAAAAGTTCTGGGAGAATTTCATGCAGAAGTTCAAAGATCCGGATGTTTAAGATCTGGATGAGTGATTTAGACACACAGAAAGTTCTGGATGTTACAGCAAACATCCAGGAGAAATGTGTGTCTAAAAACATCCACTGAGAGAGACACCAGGCCTACACCATGCCCACAAAGGGAGCCACAGTTTGGGGACGGGCATGCCAGAAGGTCAAGTTAAAAGCTAAAACTGATATTTTGGCAAATTGAATCCATCCAAGTGAATGCCCATTGAAATGAATGGAAAACGAAATTTTAAAAGTAAATTTTAAACATAAATGAAATAAAAATGAAGCAAAAAAATGAAACAGGAAAAAAAAAATCAAACCTAAATGAAACAAAAATGAAAATGTTCCCTCATGCACATCTCTAACTTTTGTTGATGGCACTCACAATAGGTGACAGACCACCTTCAGACCTGCTCCAGGGGTGGCCAGCCTCAAATCCCCTATGTGTAGCCCTGACAATACCATGTTTAAACTGACCCGGCAGCTTCCGCGGCCTGCAGCATGCCCATGCAGCGCTCCCCTGCCCTGCACCATAGAGCTGCAGCTCAATCAGCTGCCACTCTACGCTGCCGCCAGCCACCTACAACTCTACGGTGTTACAGGGCAACCTCTGGCTTGAAGCGGACCTGAAGCAGCCCTTCTCCTGAGTAGATGGACCACTGCTCCACCCCTGGCAGGTGCTTGGGTTTGAGCAACCCACTCTGCTTGTGGTGCTCCAGGATGTTCCAGAGCACTGCAAGCTGGCGTGTCCCAGAAAATGAGCTTTGACTCTGTCCTGCCTCACAGACGACCTTTAAACAGATGGGTCACCGAAGGGTGAGGTGGAGCAGAAACATGGGTGCAGTCTGTGTAAAAGCACCCAGTGTTGTTTACCTGAGCAATGGGACTGGATTTCATATTATTTAAACAAACCCTGGTATAGAAACAAATTATACACACAGACAATAGCAGGAAGTAAATTCACCCTTCAAGGATTTAATTAAAATCCACATCATTTATACTGTTCCCTCCTTTTTTGGATTATAATTACAAACTAAAATAGGGAGCTTAAGGATACAAATAATGAATTTCACATTTCCCACAACTGGAATAGGTTACTCAGGGCCTGCTGTTTGGAGTACTTTCATCAGCATCCAGCTCTCACTCAGTCACCTCAGCTTCTCCAGTCAAAATGGCTTCTGTAGCACTACACGCTTCTTGTCCTTTCTTCTACGCATAACAGAGTCCCACTTAGTGGGCTTCATCTAGCTAAGCCGAGCATACTTACAACCACTTGACTTGCCTGACTCATGGAAAATTCCATGAGAAAAGAAAGTATGACTACTCATGTGCAGAAGTTATATAACTCCCATAGCGCTACCATACAGCCCTCTCCTTTTGCGCCCACATCCACTCTCCCAAAAAAATCCAATTATTTAATTTTTGTTGGTTACACAGGCATTCTCTAGGCCAATTTTCCAGCAGCAGTGTAGTGGGGGGTCCTCCCTTCCTGCAGCTACTTACAGTTAAGCCCTGCCACACTGTACCAGGTTCTCAGCTGGTTAAAACAAATCTAGGGTGAAAACAGACATGACGCTAACCACCCTTTAACCACCCTTGGTGGTTATTTATGCATGTTGCAGGGCTTCATAGGGCACCAATACAGCCCTGCAACATGCATAAATAACCACCAAGGGTGGTTAAAGGGTGGTTAGTGTCATGTCTGTTTTCACCCCTAGTCCTTTGTCTTGAAATGGAGCTGCCTAAACATCATCGATACCATGGGTGTGGCACTCCCTCCTCTGGGCGGTTCATTTATGTCAGGGCTTGAGCACCTTTAGGAGGTGGTGTAAAGGAGTTCTATTTACAAGGGCATTTGGCGGTGGATGCTAAGGGAGTGAGTGAGTTGTGGGGGATATGGTTGAGATAGGACATGGGGGGGAGGCATGGAGAGCAGTTGAGGGATGGTGTAGGGTGTTTTATGTTTATGTATTTTCGGTTGGTTTTATATTTGAATTTTTAATATTGTAAGCTGACGCCATTGGCGGGAAGGGAGGCGTAAAAATTAAAATAATAAATAAATAATAATAAATAATACTACCCAGCCTAATGGGTCTGATCCAAAGGTCCAAGTGAAGGTGTGTTAGGCCTTTAAAAGAATGTATAGGTAAAAGGCATCTGCTTTAGAATGCCAGGGAAGGGGATGGGGGGAGCATGCTGATTGGTGGTTGATGAGGTGATGACTGTATTTATTATTAGGCCAATTTCCTTCATAGCAAGAGCGTTCTCTCTGAAGGACTTATTAGCACACCAGCCCTGTTGGAGACTTCATTGCTGCTACAAGTGCTATTTACTCACTTTTTCACCAGCTGTGGAGACTACTTTGCCTCTGCTGTGTTTGAAACAGGTTCATGCAGCCCTCACACTAGCTCAGCAGTTGGTGAAAGTGGAAGCAAGCCACTCAGCAGCAAGGGAAGGGCATGCCAGCAGCCCAGAACTAACCTGTTATCAGATGCTGAGCCCAGTGATCCAGAAAAGTGCTGTCATATAAAAGATAAATGCCCGCAGTCTGGAGACTCTGCGTGGAAGTGCAGTCCTTCTGCCCTTACAGGGTGACTGGGACTATATACATCATGTACAGAGCTTCATATACGGTGGGCAGACATAGAAGCCTTCCAGCTTCTCCTTAGAAAACTTTGCCACAGTATCTCTGTGAATACAAAGGAAATATTTTTCAACTAGCTAGAGAAGGGGTCAGGAACATTTTCTTTCCGAGGTCCCCCTTTGAAAATGAGTGCAAGCTCCAAGGGCCACGTAGCAGTTGTGGGTGGGGTGCTCAAGGGGGGTGCTCAGGAAAAAGAGGGTGAATCTGTGCCATGGATCTGCCCCCTATCCTTCTGTCCATACCCTTGTCATCTTTGCACCTTTGCCCTCAGCTCAGTTTTTTCATACTTGGGCATAGGAATGGGATCCAAAGTCCTGATTCAGGTACTGGAAAGGGGCCACATAAAAATTAGCCACAGGCTGCATTTGGTTGCTGGTCCTGAATTTCTCCACCAGCAAGCTAGAGCAAGGGGCACATTTTGAGTATGAAGACTGTGTGGGTGCAGCCACACAAGCTGGGGCTGGCCCAATCCCCTAACCGCCCTGGGAAGGGCAATCACATCCACCACACTTCAGGCAGGCGAGGGGAGCAGGTTACATGGCCTGTCCCCACTGTGGGGAACTCTGCCCTGGGGCAGGCTAAGGAGATAGCCACATGTGCCTTAATAAAAAAACAAGCAGATTTTTTTTTAAATGCTGCATTAAATGTCTCCCCCGTACACTGCCATAGCCAGGTGTATCCTTCAGTACTGTGCTTTGTCAAGGCAGGCAAGAACTGTTTGTTTACCTTGAGTCTAACACAAGTCACACAGACAATGGGATTTTGAAAGTGATTCCCCCCCCACCCCCCAGCTGTGTGGAACAGTTGTCATAAAAATACAAAGTAATAAAATGCATACCTGGAATCGGAAATGCATTTTAGTCTTTGAGTATCGGGACAGCTGTAAAGAATGGGTCAGTTTTAGGCCTCTTGATCTTGACTGTGCGTGACTCTTTATAACAAGCCCTCACCTCCAGCAAACCCATCACAAAGCCACACTTGAGTGTTTATGGGAGAAGGAAATATTTCTCATTCTCATCTGGAATTTTTTTCAAGAACAGAAGGGAGCAGTTTGCTGACAGAAAGCTATCCTTTTGTGACAAGTTTTTTTCCATTGCAAATTGGGCGAGGGCCCTTTCCAGAAATGACAATTGATATGAGGAGGAAAAATCACCATTTAATATAGCATTATGAAAAACTGTTTGTTGGCCTGAGTGGCAAAAATCTCAGATTGCAATTTTGCAATTAAAACAAACAAACAAACAAACAAAACAAACAAAAACAGTCCCAGCATGCAAACATTTGTAAATAAGGGCAGGAATTCAGATTTGGTTTAAATCTGTAACTGAACAGAATGTGTCATTACTGATTAATCTGTACCAAACTAGAACAGCGCAACAACAAGCCTGTTTTGGTTTGATGCTACAACAAAAAGTTTTTAAAAAAATATTTAGACATGCATTATTGTGCATATGTAAAATGACCGCCGGACCATTCTGCACATTCTGGGAAAGGGCAGCTGTTCTGCACATGCCCAGTGGCCATCTTGCACATGTGCAGACTGGCTGCCTTTTCCAGTTTGCATGCGCAGAACGGTCTGGCGACCATTTGTGCATGCACAGTACATTTCAAATTTTAAAATATGTTTTATTTTTAAATTACTGCACATGCGAAAAATGGCCACCAGACCATTCTGCACATGCAAACCCTTTTCCGAAATGGTGGTGTCAGCGTCACTGCCATTTTGGGAAAGGGCAGCCAGTCTGCACATGCAGAGTGACCATTTTAATTGCATGTACAGACTGGCTGCCCTTTCCCAAAATGTTGGCAATGCTGCCGCTGCCATTTTAAAAAAGGTCGTACATATGCAGAATGGTCTGGCAGCTATTTTTCACATGTAGATCAATTATGATTTTTTTGTATTGATTTAAATACGGATCCGTGATTCGAATCCATGTTTAAATCTGATAACTTTGGAAAACGATATGAAAATAAACCGATACAAATTTTCATCCAAAGGACCATTCTTATTTGTAAACAGAAATGAGTTATGTGTGGCCTGCAATTTCCTACAATATACTATTGGGATCTTGAAGGACCTACGCAGCAAAATTGTATGGTGACATAACCTTGAAGAAATGAAGCAACTTACATAATAATAATAATAATTATTATTATTATTAACAAACATTTATATAGCGCAAGCAGTGTACATGGCACTTTACAAAGTAATAAAATAGACACGGTCCCTGCCCCTAGGGCTTACAATCTGAGCGACAGGAGCTGGGGGAGAGACATAGGAAGGGGAACAGAGGGAGAGACAAGGGGTCTAACATTCATGAAGATGCGAGGTCTCAAGTGCACGTACTTGGCTTGGTTACGATGAGAATGACAGCAGGCAGGTCCATGTGGCAAGGATAAGGGTAAACAGATCGTAGGTATAGGAATAGTGGCTCAGCAGGATAAAGAGTCAGACAGAGCAGAGCGAAAGAGGTGAGTTTTAAGGAGAGATTTGAAGGTATGAAGGGAGGGGGCAAGGCGGATGTGGACAGGGAGGGAGTTCCAGGCATGGGGGGCAGCAAGTGAGAAGGGACGAAGGCGCTTAGGGGAGCAGGGAAGGCGTGGAAGGGTGAGAGAAGGGACAGAGGAGGAGCGAAGTGCACGGGCTGGAGTATGGAGGGCGATAAGTGCAGAGAGGTAGGGGGGAGCAAGGTTGTGAAGAGCTTTATAGGTGAAGACTAGGAGCTTGTGCAGGATTCGTTCAGGAAGGGGAAGCCAGTGAAGCGAAGAGAGGAGGGGCTGCACATGGTCGAAGCGACTGGCGAGGTAGATGACCCTGGCAGCAGAGTTTTGGACAGAGATGAGGGGAGAAAGGTGAGACCGGGGAAGGCCAGTGAGAAGGAGGTTACAGTAATCGAGGCGAGAGATGACCAGAGCATGAACAAGAGTTTTGGCAGACGAGACAGAGAGAAAAGGGCGAATCTTAGCAATGTTATGGAGGGAGAAGCGACAGGATTTAGCAACAGAGTCAATGTAGGGTTTAAAAGAAAGGGCTGAGTCAAAGATGAAGCCTAGGCTACGGGCTTGGGGGACAGGCAGGATGGTGACTCCATCAATAGTTATTGACAGTGAGGAAGGAGAGGAAGGATGAGGGGGGAAGATAAGGAGTTCAGTTTTAGCCATGTTGAGTTTGAGTTGACGTTGAGACATCCAGGTAGAGATGTCAGAGAGACAGTTGATGAGACGAGCTTGAACAGAGGGAGAGAGAGAGGGAGTAGAGAGATAGAGTTGAGTGTCATCAGCATAGAGGTGGTATTGGAAGCCATGGGAGGCAATGAGTTTGCCTAAGGATGAGGTATAGATCGAGAAGAGGAGAGGGCCAAGAACAGAGCCTTGAGGAACACCAACTGAGAGGGGGAAGGAGGAGGAGGTGGAGTTGGAGAGAGACACATTAAAGGAGCGGTCAGAGAGGTAGGAGGAGAACCAGTTATGGACAGAGCCACAAAAGCCAAGGGAGTGAAGGGAATCCAGCAAGAGTGAGTGGTCAACAGTATCGAAGGCAGCAGAGAGATCAAGGAGGACAAGAATGGAATAGAGACGTTTAGATTTAGCCACCAGAAGATCGTTGGTGATCTTAGCGAGAGCAGTTTCAGTAGAATGAAGGGGGCGGAAGCCAGATTGGAGGGGGTCAAGGGAGGAGTTGGAGGATAGGAAGTCAAGGCAGCGGGAGTAGACAACACGTTCAAGCAGCTTGGAAGCAAAAGGAAGGAGTGAGACAGGACGATAGCTAGAAGGGTCAGAGGGGTCAAGAGTGGACTTTTTGAGAATAGGAGAGACTGTGGCATGTTTGAAGGCAGAAGGGAAAGAGCCAGTAGAGAGGGAGAGGTTGATGATGTGCAGGAAGGAAGGGGCGACAGTGGGAGTAATGGAGGTGAGGAGGCGGGAAGGAATGGGATCAAGGGGGCAAGTGGAAGGGTTGGAGGAGGAGAGCAGAGAGGAGATTTCCTTAAGGGAGGCAGGGGAGAAGGAGGACATGAGAGAAGGAGGGGGAGGAGGGAGAGGGGTGGGAGTGGGAAGAGAGGAGTGGGAAGCGATGTCGAGGCGGATCTTGTCTATCTTGGAGGTGAAGAAGGAGGCAAGATCCTGAGCAGAAAGGGAAGAAGGAGGGGGAGGACAGGGAGGCTTGAGGAGGGAGTCAAAGGTAGAGAACAGGCGGCGAGGGTCCCGAGAACAGGACTCAATGCGGGAGGCATAGTAGTGTTGTCTAGCAAGGGAGATAGCAGAAGTAAGGGTGGAGAGACAGAATTTGAAGTGAAGGAAGTCAGCGTGAGAATGGGATTTGCGCCAGAGTCGTTCAGCAGCACGAGTGCAAGAACGGAGGTGGCGGATACTAGGGGTGAGCCAAGGACGGGGGTTGTGGGAGAAGGCAGGGCGGGAAGAGAGAGGGGCATGGGAGTCAAGTGTGGAGGAGAGAGAGGCGTTGAGAGCAGAGACAGCGGAGTCAGGGGAGGAGGAAGAGAAGACTGTAGGAAGAAGGGGAGAGAGAGAGGAGGCAAAGTCCAGGGGATCAATAGCTTGAAGGTCACGGAAGGGGCGTAGAGAAGGGGAAGAGGAGGGGGGACAGTGGGAAATGTTGAAAGAGGCAAGGAAGTGGTCTGATATAGGATGAGGATCGAAGGAGAGATCAGCGACAGAGCAGTTTCTAGAGAGGACAAGATCAAGAGAATGGCCATTAGTATGGGTGGGGGAGTTGGTCCAAAGGTGGAGGTTGAAGGAGGAGGCTAGGGAGAGGAAGCGAGAGACTGAGGGCTGAGATGGGTCATCAACATGAATGTTGAAGTCACCAAGGATGAGAGTGGGGATATCAACAGAGAGGAAGAAAGTGAGCCAGGACTCAAAGTCAGAAAGAAAGGAAGAGAGAGGACCAGGGGGACGGTAGATGACAGCAACACGTAGATGGAGGGGGGAGTAGAGGCGCACGGAGTGAGCCTCAAAGGTATGGAAGGAGAGAGAGGGGGGAGGAGAAATTGGTTGGAACTGACAGGATTTAGCAAGAAGGAGGCCCACCCCACCACCCCGTCCTTCAGGGCGGGGTTGGTGAGAGAAGGAGAGACCCCCACAGGAGAGGGTAGCAGGCGTGACAGAGTCCGAGGGAGTGATCCAAGTTTCAGTAAGGGCAAGGAGCTGGAGGGAGCGAGAGAGGAAAAGATCATGGATATAGGGAGCTTTACTGATAGATGAGCGACAGTTCCAGAGGGAGCAGAAAAATGGTAGTTGATGAGGGGGGAGGCAAGGAATAGGGATAAGATTGGGAGAAGGGGAGCGTCGTGGTAGGCTAGAGACAGGAGGAATAGGGATAAGATTGGGAGAAGGGGAGCATCGAGGAAGGCTAGAGACAGGAGTGGAAGGGGAGCAATGAGAGAAAGTAGCCAAGGGAGCAAAGGATGTATGGGGGAGGTTAGAGAGTGGTGATCGGTTGGGGGGAGGAAGAAGCTGGGAGGAGAAAAGTAGAGGAAGAAAAAGATGGACAGGAAGAGGAGAAGGAGAGGAGGGAAAGAAAAGGCGAGAAAATAGGGCAGACATGTTAGTGAGTAAGATAGGAGGGGGAAGTACAGTAGAAAAGAAATGGAGAAAAGTACCTGTAAGGCGCGCGCCTTTAGGCGCGCGCTTTTCGGCCCGCTGGTCGGTGGAGCTTGGGGCGGCAGGAAGGCCAAGCCCCAGGAGAGTCGTGGTGTCCTCGAGCGATGACAGCCGAGGATGCTGGGAGCGTATGCAGACGAGCTGCAACCTCACCAGTTCTTGGCCCGCTGGTCGGTGGAGCTTGGGGTGGCAGGAAGGCCAGCCCCGGGAGAGTCGTGGTGTCCTCAAGCGATGACAGCCGAGGATGCTGGGAGCGTATGCAGACGAGCTGCAACCTCACAACATAATGTCAACACTCATATGTAGACAAATTGTGTTCAGTATTGAGTCTGCTTGTGATGGTTATACTAGTAGCTGTATTGAAATGGGATTTGCACAATTATTTGGTGACGTTCAGCTGTTCTCATTGAAAGCCCTTGCAGCATACTTAAAGAATAATGTCCTTTAACTCTCAGTAAGCCCTTACATTATAACAAAAAGCCCTAAAATTGTAACCACTGGGAAAATAGGGCCAATTGGCTGTTCCATAGTTTTTTTTTACCCACTAAAACTCCAGTCCTCAGAATGCTATGCTGGGACCATGGAAGCGAATGAAGCTTCCACTAAAGTTGAAATTGGTACCTGGTAAAATAGGTAAAACACATCGAATTTACATTACCCAAACTTACTTGCACTGTGTAGGCACCAAAAACCCCCTAAATGGTATTCAAACAGGTACCCATTTTGGTTACATGAGGCAAGGTGGCAGTGATTCTGGTGGTGGCAGCAGTGCAATAAGTGGCAGTGGCTTCCTTGTCATATGCCTGAACAGCCTGCACATACACCCAGCAGGCTGGCTGAGGCCACTGACAATAAACTCATGCCACTGTCCCACCAGGATTGCCACTGTGCATTCCATGGGCCACAGGTAAGTAGGGTCTGGTAGTGGATTTACTACCTACAGGTTCTTCATTACAGACACCTTGTGGCTACCACAGGTATGTATGTAGGGTACTCCTGAAGGGATGCCCACATGGCTGGGTGAGTACCTGCATGTAATAAATCCATTACCTCTTTCAACTCTAGCTTGCACCGGTACAGTATTTTGAGAATCAGGGCCTTAGTCAGACTCAGTATTGAACTAACAACTTAGAATGTATTTTACACATCTGAATGACAGTGCCACCAGAAGCATGGACTGTTCATGATATATGGAGGGAAATAATTATGCAACTCCATTCAGCATGTCGATCATTCCCTTCAGCCCTGTTACTGATTGGGGGAGATTTCAATATAAGGACAGGTGATCCGGCAACATCAAGGACCGCCTCTGCTTTTGATTATTTCCTGGATGGTATGCATACCCTATCACAGTCCTCTAAGGACAAAGTAACAACTGATAGGGCCTGGAGTTTGAGCTCCTTGTTGGCTGAGTTTGATCTTCTTATGCTTAATAGTTGGGTAAGGGGGGACCAGGAGGGGAACTTTACCTTCCATTCTTCCTAGGGCTCTAGTGTCATTGATTATCTTTTAATTTCAGAAAGTTTGTTGCCTTGAGCCTTGGAATTGTGCATCATACCCAGGGTTGAGTCACGTCATTTACCTTTGACATTAACCATGAGTGACCCCTATGCTAGGAGTAGGACTTTGGGCCAAAATGTTGTATCCAACCAAGGGCAGGCCGATTTCTTCTCTGTGAGGCCTAAGTGGTCAGACAAGTTGGAATTAGCCTTCTCTGCCTTTAAGCAGTTAGAGAGGGTTGAGGAGATTTATGTTCAACTTCTGGACCAGGAGACAGTGAATCCCTCCTTGTTTGATAAGTTATTTGCTTTTTTGCACCCATTACTGATGTCTGTGAAGTCAGTTTGGGTGATTTCAGACGTTATGGATGGGCGGTTCACCACAGTGAATCCCCAGTGGGGGCGACCAAAACAACCATGCCCCGGGGTGAAAAAAAGCCCCAAACAGACGTGACGGGACCGGGACCACGGCCGGGAAACGAGCCAGCTCATCACGGACCGGGGCAACACAACAGATGTGATGCCGATCCCCAGCCATGGTCAAAACTCCCAGAAGACACCGGGTAGGGGCAGGCCATGGACATGGCCGCCGGAGGGCAAACAAAGCCAAAAGGCACACAAGGGAACGCCCACACAAGGGAAATGGGCAACAGGGGTGGGGGGGTCCGGAAGGGGCCCAGGACCACAGGCAGGGGCAGAAGCACCCCACGAGGCAGCCGGTATCACACCACGGCGGAGACATCAGGGTGGGAGCAGGCAGCAGGGACCGGGCCCCCCCGGACCGGGGCGGGA
>QEPC01013554.1:350200-362053 GCA_003113815.1 Sphenodon punctatus
TCGTGTCTACCGGGCGGGCGTCGAGGGGAGGGGGTACCTCGGCCCACTCCCTGCCCTGGACCACAGCGCTGCCCATGAGGCGTGGGGCGACTATGGACCCCTTCATATGGAGGATGCGGTCCAGGGCTTCATAGAAGGGGGCGGTCCAGGCCCATGTCCGGACCACCTATTGTTGTCAGGGATGCCCTTGTACCCCCTCTTGAGTTCCTTGGCCTTTGAGCGGCACTGGGCCACTGTGCGCTCATGCCTGGCCGCCTCCATGTCCCTCAAAATGTCTTTGTAGACATGCTCGTTCCGCTGGTTTAGTGCGAGCTCAAGCTGGTATTCCAGGGTCCCCCATATCCATATGAAGTCCCTGTCTCCTGGAGGCCCCACTGGCCCCCTCGGTGGTACGCCTTCCTCCGGCGTCCCCTGTGCGGGTCACCCTCCTCCTCCTCCTCCGGGCGCGCCTCCACCCGCACTGGGCCGGTGTCCTCCGGGGGCTCGCCCGCCCGGGCCATTTCCCATGTCTGTGGGGACAGTAGGTGGGGAGTGGTGTGTCAGGTGCTGGTGGGGCCCCCTCGCGGGGCTCCCCTGCCCCCCGCCTTCCTCCCGGTCTCCCGGTCTCCCGGCCATGCCCCCCCGCCCCCCCGGGGGGCCCCTGTTCCCCATGTTCCCCTCCCCTTGGTTCCCCTTACCCATTTCCTGGGTGCCTCCTCCGGCCCCATTCCGGCTGCTGTCCCCAGAGCATCGCGTCCCGTGTGCTGCTCCGGGTGCTGTCCCAGGACCGGCTCCCCGGTCACCTGGACCCCCGTGCCCTCCTCCTCTGCTTGTGCTCCCTGCACCTCCATCGCTGCCCGTGCCTCCTCCGCCGCCCCCTCCTCCTCCACCGTCGCTTTCTCTCCCTCCGCTCTCTTCCGCCTCCCTCCTCGCTCCATCCCGCCACGCTTGCCTGCTGCGGATTCCCCTTTAAATCTCCCTCCGGTAGTTGTGTTGTTGCTGGTTGCCCAGCAGCGATGCTGCATGCATTGTCCACGGCTGCGGCTCATTTCCTTTGGTTCCGCCCGGGGATTGGCATCCAGAAGTTACTTTTCATTGCTTCCCGGTGGAGGTCTGTTTGACCACGCTTCCCGGGACATTCCTCCAGCTAGCCCGGGGAGCGTGGTTGGAATTGACCCCATGTGGATATTGAGCGTGATGAACATCTGGCACGCACCGAACAGACGTTCAGGGCTCTTTGGCCCCGCTGTGGGATTGAGCGTGGTTCATTGTGGTTGAGCGTGATCTTGTAACGTCTGAAAACACCCTTTGTGTTCGGAGCCCAAAGCCTTCTTCCTGGTTCGACCACGAGTGTCGATCAAGGAGGGCGAATCTTCGCCGTATTGCCAGGGAATTAAAGAGGGTGCCTTCTTGTACCCTTAGAGAGGCATTTCAGGAGTCTAGGAAGATGTATCGCCAATTAATTATCAAAAAGAAAAAGGAGCACCAAAAGAAGAGCTGAACCTAGCTGCTTGAGGCTGCTAGTGGTAGGAACTCTCAAAGGTTCTGGAGCCTTATACGCTCAACCAATTGGAGCAAGGGTGATATTGGATCATCTATTATACCCCCTGAGACCTGGGTGGGATTTTATGAGAGCATATTTTCTAAATCTTTGCCTTCAGTTGATTCTATCATTATCCCACCTAAGGATAGATTCCAAGCATGGGATCCGGTATCAGTGGAGGAAATTCTGGAACTTATCTCCCAGCTTAGGGTGGGCAAGGCTCCAGGGGATGACTCCGTCATGTCAGAGCTCTTGAAGAACTACCCAGCTTGGTGGGCTACTATGTTGGTCCCCCTTTTTACTTTTATTAACAACACTGAGGAAATCCCTAAATCTTGGCTGAACAGTATTGTGGTTCCTATCTATAAAAAAGGCGACCCCGAGTAACCTGGCAATTATAGGCCTATTAGCTTACTCAATATAATTGGAAAATTGTACGCCAAGCTTCTTTTGAGGAAATTACAAGCTTGGTTAGACACGAATAAAATCATTGAACCTGAGCAAGTGGGCTTCCAAAAGGGGAAGTCCACCCTGGATCAAATATTTGTCCTTTCCTTGTTGGCTGACAAATATGTCTCCCGACAGAGGAAGCTGTATCTTTGCTTTGTGGACCTAAGATATGGCATTTGACTCTGTTAATAGAGAAAGGCTTTGGGTTAAGCTACGTTCTTATCTCCTTGAGTCAAGATTGCTATTCTTGCTGATCAAACTCCACAGTCACAATACCTTGCAAGTTAGGTATGCCCCATTCCAACCACCATCTAGAGCGGTGAAGGCTTCTTGTGGTGTCAGACAGGGTTGTATCCTGGCCCTGGCCCTTTTTAACATTTTCTTGAATGACCTCCTTCCCTTTTTGAAATTGTCTGGCACGCACTCCCCCTTGATTGGTGAGCAAAGAATCCCGGCCCTTCTCTTTGCTGATGACACTGTTTTGATTTCTCAGTCACTAGCTGGGCTCAGGCGAACTATGAGAAGCTTTGGAGAGTATTGTACTAGGGAAAAGCTGGTTATTAATCATTCTAAGACCAAGACTATGGTGTTGGGGGCCCGGGCACCTAGGCAATTCCACCATTGGGTTATTGGTGATAACCCTATAGAGCAGGTAAATGCTTTTAAATATCTGGGGGTTACTTGTACTTCCTCTCTAAGTTGGAACCCCCATATGAGGGCAGTTATGGGTCTGACTAAAAAGTCATCTGCTGCAATAATTCATTTTTACCATGGACAAGGGGGAAGTTGGTACTCCCTACACTCCGCCTTTTTAGGTCCAAGGTCATCAACCAAGGGTTATATGCATTTCCAATCTGGGGCTTCCACTTTCTTAATAAATTGGAGGCATTCCAGAATGGGTTTCTTCGTTCAATCCTGGGGGTCCCTAGGGGTACCCCCAGGTGATCTTGAGGTTTGAGTCTCTTTGCCCTACAATTCGCTCAGTTGCCCTACAGTTCCTTTTGAAGTTTTGGCTAAAAGTCTCTGTATTTCCTCCACAAGATAATTCACTTCTAAGCCTGGCTATTGCTAATGGTCTCCACCTTCCATGGGCTAAGGTAGTGGAATCTGACGTTTTTCAATTAGGGTTTTCTGGGGAGATGTTGAGACCCTTGGGTTTGGGAAGAGTGGTAGGCCTTATTAAGAGGTGGATAGCTGACCAAGAACTTCAGCATGAAAATGCTGGGATCCCAGAGGCAGTAGCCCTTATTATTTAACCTTGTGGATGGATGCGAATAAAAGACAGAATTTCACCAGATTTAGATACAATGTCTTCCCATCTGCACTTTTGGAGGGTAGATATTCTGGGGTTTCCAGGGAATCGAGGTTTTGCCCGTTGAGCAACCTTGGTGAGGTCGATTCTGCTGCTCACGTCTTCTTCTGTTGCTCAGCGTTTGCTGAACTAAAGATGAAATATTTGATGATCTACCTTAATACTGACAATATTCCAGGCTAGCAGACTCCTACTCTGTTGCGATGATTTCGTTGTCCAATTGATTCAGGGGTGATGAGATCGGCAGCAAATTTTTGCATGGCGGTTTCGTCAATAAGGCAAAACTTCCTTTCTGGTCCTGGCCTTTTGTCAAATGCGTAACCTTGTTACTGGTATTATTATGTTGTTATTCTGGCTGATATTTCTTGGAATATTTGTATTTGCTGGACTGGGTTTTGGGCACTGAATTGTGCATCGGGAGGGTATGTGCGGGAAATATTGTATTTGTTATGGTCAAGGCCAAGAATAAATGAAATGTAATTAATGTTGTTCTGCGGGGTGAGAGGGTTGTGGGGTTCAGCACTACTGTAATTCTATCCAGAGGTTATCTCTAGGGATAGGGAAGTGCTGCATTTGTAACTCTCCCTATATGAGGTTGTGATATTCATGTGACATGTTAGAACCATATGAGCAAATTTATGGTCGATGCTAAATTTTTAATTTATGGATCTTATTTTCCTAGGTTGATGTATCTTGCTGACCTGTTGTATACGGAATTTTAGTTGTGTTATTGATTTTGTTATGGCCAGATGTCTTCAACAATAAAGCCGATGATGATGATGGACTGTTCAATTATTATTTTTACATGAAAGTTTTAGACCACAGGTTTCCAAGGTGCTGGTTGGGACCCAATGGAAGTTACACCATTTGCTGATGTTGGAGCAATCCCACTGATAACTTATATACACTTTTAATGTTTTTGCTGCTGTCTGAAATTGTTGTTGTTGTAAAGGAAGGCTTCCTAACTTGCCAAATGGACTTTTCAAAATTTGTCTGTCCTGGATCAAACTGGGATCATTTATCCCAAACCAAAGCCCCAAAACACACACACACCCCACACATAATTACCCTTACTTTTGTCCATCTATAGACAATGAGGTCAGTCTTAAACATACTTGCACAGGAGTAAGCCCCATTGATTACAATGAAACTTACTCATGAGCAACTGTGTTAAGGATTGGAGCCTTTGAGTGTAAACAAATGAACAACAGCTCAGGCGATGGCCGCACCAGCCCACTTCATCCCAGGCTGGCCGGTCCATCTGAAGTCAGCCCGCCAGATGCTGAAGCGGAGCAGGCGGCACCTGATCCAGGCAGCCTGACTGGCAGTGCTCCACAACATCCTGGAGCACTGCCAGAGTAGCTGCTGGCCAAACCCAGGGCACTGACCCAGAGTGGAGCTGCTGTAAAACTGCTCAGCAGCCCCATGCTACAACTCCACCCTTTTGCCCTGGCAATACCATAGATTTGAAAGACCATCTGTCCTACCATGTCCCATAGTGGCCCCTATGGTTGGCTGGGAGATCACTCTTGCAGGTTCCATCTGCTACCCTTGTCTGTGGAACCGAGGTGCACAGGAGGGCGTTCTCAGTTGCTTCCCCATTTTTTGGAAATTCCTTCCCCAGGAGTTTTAATTGAGCCCAAGCCTAAGCATCTTTCGGGAGGTAATGCAAAACTTTTTTATTTGAAAAATTATTCCTCTGGGTCCATCTAAAGAGGACTCAGGCAGGCCTGGAAGTGGGTGTGGACTCCGTAGCAGCTCCAGGGGCGGAGTGCCTCCATGTCCATCTAAAAACACCCTTTAAGGACCTTCTGGATGAAAACGTCTATCTTCTATATACATGTGAGATTTTCTTTTTTTTTTCTTTTTTGTTAAAATCGGTCCAGTGAAACAAATGTTTGTTTCCCAAGCTGAAATACATCAAAAACTATCAGCGTAGAGATATTTTCAAGGGATAATTTCAAGTTGGAAATGTTTGATTTCCTCCTCTTTTTCAACAGTTTCACACCATTCACAATGAAACTGAGATCGGTGGTCCAGCAAACAAAGCATTGCTGCAATCACCAGTCCTTGAAATGACAGAAGCATAACCCAGATGTCATGTATTTGAGTATTAACATTTGCCATGATGTCAGAAATGTTATGCAACAAAGAGAGAGAAAAGGGACAGAGAGAAGCTTTAGCAACATTTTTGGTATAATCTTGTAAGGAAAAGTCCAAGGGACTAAAAACAAGAACTAACTTATGTATATGATTGGGATGCAAATTTCTGACCTGTGCTGCATGCAAAACATTCCTGGGTAGTTCTGCTAAGCAATGGAATTGACATGATGCTGCCAATTCCCCCCTTTTCCCAGGGCACCTCTTATTTTATTTATCATAGAAATTAATGTCTGTTTTTATGACATCTGAAGTGCTCGGCAAAGAGAAGAGTCCTTGAAGATTGCCAAGTGAATCCTGGAGGATGGTGTCTCTTACACACCTCAACCATAATTCAAGAGAAAATAAGACATAAAATAGCAAGAGATTAACTGCACAACATCAAAGTATCCACTTCTGTTATATCTCTTGTCGCTAGTGTTTAAAATCCTGCAAGTGGGGGACTGTAATGGCCCAACACTCTAGCATGTCATCTTCTAATTGATGCTGGATCAGCTTGGAGACAACAGCAGAGAGGAAAAAAGAAAAGAAAAGAACTTACTCTGATTTTTCAAATACACATCACTAACTGGAAAGTGGTGCCTCGCAGTTGGGCTTTCGTTCGGGTTATAGCACAGAGACTGCATTTGTGGCCTTAGCTTACGACCTCTCCTGTGAGTTGGACTGAGGTCGTTCAACTCTGTTGATCCTGTTAGATCTATCAGCTGGATTTGACACTGTTGATCAGGACTTGCTTGTGACGCGGCTGCGGGACCAGGCAGGGATTAGTGGGACGGTTCTTCAATGTTTCCGCTCTTTCCTGGCTGGGAGAACCTAGCGTGTGGTGCTGGGGGAGTTTTCATCTTCCCCCCGGGGCCTCACATGTGGGGTTCCGCAAGGTTCTATCTTATCCCCTCTCTTGTTCAATGTGTGCATGCACCCTTTGGGGAGGTTGTTAGGGAGTATGGGGTGAGATGCCTATTGTAGAGTTGGCTTTCTGTTGAATAACACACAGCAGAAGTTTCTTCAAAACAGACCTTTACTAAGAGCTCAGAAGACATGCTTCCATACTGTACAGACTGCATGGGACAAGTTGGAAGACAGAAAGAGGAGAAGTGAAGAGACAAGGAGGAGGAAAAAAACTTTCATCCCCTGACCCTCCCCCTACTGGACAAGCCCCATATTAAGCTTGCAGGGCTTGCAATGGGCATTTACTTGTGACTGTTGCACAATCCAACACCCCTTCTCAACAGTCACTAGTCGGGGCTTGCAATGGGCTTTTACTTGTGACTGTTGCACAATCCAACACCCCTTCTCAACAGTCACTAGTCAAACCCACTAGGTTCATTCTCCTTAATAGCTTGCAATGGCATTCCCCTGCTAGTGGCTTCGTGAACATATCTGCTGTCATGTCCTCTGTAGGACAGTATTGCAGATCTATGAGTCCTTGTTCCTGTGAGTCTTTCAGGAAATGGTATTTTACGTCAATGTGCTTGGTTCTGGGGTTGATTCTTTCTGTTTGCGCCAGCACTATACATCCTTGGTTGTCTCCAGGATCGGCATGGGTCTGTCCAATTTTTGCCCCAGATCATTCAGAAGCTGTCACAGCCAGATAACTTCTTGGCTGGCGTGTGCTACTGCCACGTACTCTACATCTGTCAAGGAAAGTGTCACAGAGGCTTGTTTGCTACTGCACCAGCTGATGGGTCCTCTACCAAGCAAAAATAGGTATAATACCAATTGGTAGATTTTCGGTCCGAATGGTCTCCAGCCCAGACTGCGTCCACGTACCCTATCAGGTCTGACACGGACGTTTCTGGGAGTCGCAGCTTGAAGTGCACAGTCCCTTTCAGGTACCGTAAGACCCTCTTCACTGCCTTCCAATCCCTTTGGGTTGGGGCTGAGACTTGTCTACACACTATACGTTTTGCCACCTCAATGTCAGGCCTTATGATTGTGGCAATGTACAAGAGCTTTCCTATCACCTTGTCTAGCAGCAATAAGCTCGGTTCTTTGACCTCCTTTGGATAGCTGGTTTCCATAGGGGTATTTGCTGCCTTCGCACCCCCCATGCTGAAACTTTCTATCATCTCTTCTATTGCCTGTCTTTGGTTGAGAAGAAAGCTTCCATCATCTTCTCTTTCAATTTGTATTCCAAGGTAGTGCAGTATGATACCCAGGTCCGTAGTTTCAACGTCCTGATTTAGAGCTCTCATTGTTTCGCACTCATCCCCTTCTTGCTCAAAGCATACGATAAGGTCATCGACATAAATTAATACAAAGATCCACCTGCGCCGTACTCTTTTTGTGTATAAGCAGGGATCTGCCTTGCTCCTGGTAAAATTTTCCCTCATAAGCACCTTGTTTATTTTAGTGTTCCATGCTCTGGCGGCCTGCTTAAGCCCATATATGCTTTTGTGCAGTTTGCATACAAGATCCGGCCTTTCAGCGTCTTCAAAACCCAGAGGTTGGTCCATGTAAATATTTTCCTTCAACTCACCATTTAGGAACACTGTTTTCACATCCATATGCTTGATTTGCCTTCCTCTTCTGGCAGCTATACTTAACAATGTTCTGGTTGTAGTGTGCTTAACTACAGGTGCAAATGTTTCATCGTAGTATTCTCCGTACTTCTGGGAGTATTCTTTCGTGACAAGTCGGGCCTTGTACCATTCAATATTTCCCTGCGCATTGTACTTTATTTTAAATGTCCATTTACAACCTATAGTCTTTCTCCCTGCGGGCAGTGGAGTAAGTGTCCACATCGCGTTGTCCTGCATGGACTTTACTTCTTCTTCAGTTGCTCTTACCCATTTTTCTGCTTCCCCTTCTGACATCTGTGAGATGTCCTCCCAGGATGCTGGCTCTGACAATTTACTGGTGCTGACTTTGTAGGACAGACGAGTGGTGGGAATACCTTTGTTAGACCACGTCGACTGCCTTGGCTCAGCATCAGCAGCCAGATGTTTGTTCCTGGCTCCTGCACTTCTGTTACCTTTGTGCAGATTTCAACTATTTGTTCAGAGGATTGCTCCCTTTCAGTGGTTTTGTCCGTGGTTGATTGTTCTTCTTCGCCTGGACCTTGGAGAGTCATCACACTGTTGCTTGAGTTTTCCACAAAGGTCACACTGTTACTAATGGTTATTCTGTCTGTACGTGGATCCAGGATCCTGTAACCTTTGGAATGCTCACTCTATCCTACGAGGATGCCTTCCACTGCTCTGTTTTTCAGTTTGGTACGTTTCTCCTCTGCAATATATACGTAAGTCCTACTTCCAAATACTCTGATATGGCCCAGACTAGGTTTTTGACCATGCCACAGTTCATATGGAGTTTTCCTCACTGTTCTAGAATACATCCAATTTTGTAGGTAGGTAGCAGCAACTGCTGCTTCGCCCCAGTATCTTTCTGGTAGTCCAAAGTCTCTTAACATTTATCTAACCATTTTGGTTAGCGTTGTGTTTTTCCTTTCAGCTGTTCTGTTCTGCTCGGGTGTATATGGCACTGTTTGTTGTTGCTCAAATCCATGGAGTCTCAGGAAGTCCTCTACTTCCTTTCCTGTGAACTCACCTCCATTGTCAGTCTGCAGTGTCTTTGGTCTGCGCTAGAACTTGTTGCTCATCATGGTCACATAGTCCTGAAGTTTGTTGAATACTTCATCTTTACTCTTCATGACATACGTGATCGTGTACCTTGAATACTCATCAGTGAAAGTTACCATATAACGGTTGCCTCCTGGCAACCGTTGCCTCCTTCATTGGGCCACAGACGTCACTGTATACAAGATCAAGCAGTTTCTTGGCTCTATCCTGACTCTTCTTAGGAAGCGTAGCCCTCATGGCTTTGGCTTTGATGTAACAGGCACATTTTATGATCATGGAACACATTGATACCTTAAGGTCTTTGGTTAACTACTGTCTGTGCATTTCTTTGATGCTGTCTGTGTGTCTATGTCCCATGTGTTGATGCCACAGGTGGATGCAGTCATCGTATGGCTTGTGCGCAGCGAGCTTCACCTGTTCTTTCCCTGTGCTCAGATGGTATAGGTGCTCATCTGTAGTGGCTCTGGTCGGTATTTTTTTTCCACTTTGAATTGTGCATTCGTCTCCCTGGAAACGGATGGTGAGCCCCCTCGCTGCCAGGCACCTCAAGGACAGGAGTCTCCCTTCTAAGTTGGGCACTGGTGTAATGTGCTCTTAGCAGCCCAGCCCCACCAGGAGCTGGGCCGCCGCATTCTGCACCAGCTGCAGCTTCCGAGCCATCACCATAGGTAGCCCCAAGTAGAGCGTGTTACAGTAGTCTAAATGAGAGATGATAAAAGCATGGATGATCATGGCCAGATCCAGAACTGAAACCAGCGTCCGAAGCCACCACACCAGATATAACTGTCAGAAGGCACTCCTCACCACAGCCTCCACCTGGAGATCCAGGCGGAGCTGTGCATTAAGAAGCACCCCCAGGTTACGCACCTGGAAATTCAGTGGGGGGGGCAAAACCCCTCAACTGAGGGGGTTGCCATCTCCACCGACTAACCCACTAACATCACCTCCGTCTTGTCAGGATTCAGTCTCAGTCGATTAGTCCTCATCCATTCCCCCACAGCTGCCAAACACTGGGTAAGCACTGAGACAGCCAGGCCTGGGTCGGTTGAAACTGAGAGGTACAGTTGGGTGTTATCCGTGTCCTGATGAGACACCTCACCCCGTACCCCCTGACACCTCACCCTGTATCAGTTACATCTCGTACGTCAGCTTAGGCCATATGTCTCGGATTCGGACCTGGCCACAATCATCCATGCCTTTATTACCTCGAGACTGGATTACTGCAATGCACTCTACATTGGGCTACCGTTGGCATTGGTTCAGAAACTGCAGCTGGTGCAGACTGAGGCAACCTGTCTCTTGACTGGGACGGCCAACGCGAGCACATTACACCAGTGCTTTATTCTCTGCACTGGTTGCCGATAGTTTTTCTTGGCCCAATTCAAGGTGTTGGTGTTGACCTTTAAAGCCTTAAACAGCTTGGGCCCCACCTACCTGCAAGACCGTGTCACTCTCTGGGACCTGATCAGCCCCTGCGGTTGGCCAGGGGCACCCTCCTCAGGGTCCCCTAGGTTTCCTGGGTGTCTACCATAAGGAGGGCGTTCTCTGTGGCTGCGCTGCGGCTATGAAACTGCCTCCCATTTGAGTTCTACTTGCATGGCCTGTTTGACAAGATCTTTGGCTGATGAGCAGAAGTTTGGGGGGGGGGGGGGGGGGGGGTTTGGGTATTATACTGTTTTTAATTGTAGTTATTAATGTTGTTTTAATATGTTTTAAACTGTTTTTATTATGTTCTGAGCTGCCCTGAGATGCCTGAGGCAGGAGGGGGCTGCATATACATTTTAGTATATAACTACTGATTGTGATTCCTCCAGAACTTAATTTGAGGGTGGGGAGAGGCTTTCCAGGACTCAGTCTCAGTAATTAAACTTAGAACTTAAATGAGTACCTTGCAAAATGAGTATATGTGGGTACAACTACTCCAAAGCAGAGCAGCTGACCCATACCAGAAAGCCCCATTCAAGGTTCTAACTAGGACTGTATTGAGAACCATTTCTGGTTCTTGCGAGATTGTCATGAGAATCAAAAAACATTACAAAGATTGTGACAAGATCTCACATAACTCCTCTTGGTGAGAGCAGGGGTTGGGGTAGGGTGGGGAATGGGTAGTGAGCTTTTGGCCTCCTTGTAAGAGAGGGGGATCAGATCGAGTAATGTGAGGGAGTACACCCCCATGTGAGGGCTGCATTTGGGCAGTTTAGGGGGTGGGGGTCCCCCTCACTAGCCTGGTGATTCAGCCATGGGAGGAGGGGGCCAAGGAGGGACCCACCGGGGGGTACGGCCATAGGGGTCATAATGGGCTGAGGGAGATATGGTCCCTCTGGGGTGTATTTGAGATGTTGGAGTAGGGTGAGGTGCTTAGTACCTGTTGCCCTTCTTGCCCCCAGGTCAGGTGATGTGGTGGTTGAGCGCGGAATGGCCCCTGCCCATGTGCAGCAGATGTTGAATGCCAGGTTGGTCATTAATAAACCTTTTGTTGTCCAGGATATGATTCTGGACCAGTTAGCCTAATTGGTAGGGATGTGCGAATGCAGTTCGGACATTCGGTGTTCGGCCCGAACTCAGTCTGTTTGGGCGGCCGAACCGAACGCCAAAACGCCTGAACAGTTTGGCCGTGTTCGGATGAGTCTGGGCATGAAAAACAGAGCTAGCAGGCCCGGGTGGGGGGGGGGCAGCTGAGGAGCAGACTTCCTGGCACCAGGGATGGAGAAGCTTGGACTAGCAGTCAGCTTGGCCAATCACCATCCCTATTTTCCTCAGACCACTGGCTTCTCAGTCTGCGATTGGCCACGGGCTAGGCTGCACGGAGCCAATGGGGCTTGTGGTAA
>QEPC01013554.1:362153-390151 GCA_003113815.1 Sphenodon punctatus
TTTCAGCTGGCAGGGGCTATCCCTGCCCCCAGCTCTAGCAGTAGCAGCACCAGTAGCAGGCTGAGCAGGAGCAGTACCCCTATTGCCAACAGCAGCAGCTCGTATGTGCAGGGCACTCTGGAAAGCATGGGTTTTTGCACAGCAGGGCAGGCAGCGTGGCTGAGGGCAGTGGTGGAGGTGGTACCAAAGAACAGTTATGTGAGTGAGTATGACAGCACCTCAGCAGCAGTGGAGAGCTACCTGGAGGAGGAGCCGTGCATCGAACCCAGCAGCGATCCCTTCATGTACTTGGCCGGCAAGACCAACATGTGGCCGGCCCTGTCCAAAGTGGCCAAGGGTCTCTTGTCCTGTCCACAAATCGGTGTCCCCAGCGAGCGGGTGTTCTCTGTGGTGGAGGATATTTGTTTGCCTCACCACCTGAGACTGGGGGCCAAGTTGGTGGTGCAATTGCTTTTTATAAAGGTCACCCTTCCGCTGCTGGGATTCCCCGAGCTGCCCCTGTACATGGATTGAGGGTGCAGTGGCAGACACCATCCCATGCCAGCGGCAGTCTTGGGCGGGGCTCCTCTTCAATCTGGGCGCCCTGCCAAGGTCCTAGCCTGCCTTCCCTACTGCCTCTCATGCCACGCTGCCTGTCTGCCCACCCACCCACCCAGGTGGCCAAGATTAAGCCCTACAAGAAAAAAAAACACAAGGCACTAAGTAGACGAAAAACAGAGTGCAACAGCACACGGCCGGCAAACTGAATGCCCAAAATTTCATAGACAGAAACAATTCCATACAAACAATAATGGGATGATGTCAATACTCATTAGATCTACAAGATCCCGGGTTATATTCTCATTTCAACCTGCACTCTTTTTCAAGATTCTTAAAGTAGGTAACATCATTCCACTTAGTAGTCTTCTATACACTTGATGTGTGTAACATATGCAAATATAAACTGAACACATCCCCCCTACAAGAACAATACACATAAAGTGAATACTCATATATCCTGTACAACGTATCTAAATTCATTATTTCACAGTCTCTAATAAGTGTCTACTCAAATAAATCTCTAACATACATATTAGTGTTAAGCAGCATTGACCCCCATTTATGACAATGATCAAAAATGTTTTATGAAGTCTTACTCACCAGCATGGTTATGTTCAGAAAAATAAGAGATGGATATTGACTCTCTAGAGGTTATACACCTATATAAGAAATACAATAAACTTAAACACCCCACAATATATCAAGGGAGCCCATCATAGTTGTAAAGCGGGATTACCAGGATACAGAGGAATTGGACAGGCTCTTTTGATTAATGGATTACACACCTTTGTCTTATGCAGTTCCACAGGTTCTGTGCCAGGGCAATCCAATGTCTGCTGCTGCCGCCAATGCCGCTTCTGCTGTCTGTGCCACGGGTTCTGTGCCCCGGCAATCCAATGTCTGCTGCTGGTGCCAATGCCGTCTCTGCTGTCTGTGCCTTGGGTTCTGCTACCAGGAAATCCAATGTCTGCTGCTGCTGCTGCAAATGCTGCCTGTGCTGTCTGTGCCATGGGTTCTGTGCCCTGGCAATCCAATGTCTGCTGCTGCTGTCAATGCCGCCTCTGCTGTCTTTGCCACGGGTTCTGTGCCGCGGCAATCTAATGTATGCTTCTGCTGCCAATGCTGTGCCGTGGCTTCTGTGCCTGGGCAATCCAATGTCTGCTGCTGCTGCCAATGCCGCCTCTGCTGTCTGTGCCATGGGTTCTCCTACCAGGCAATCCAATGTCCACTGCTGCTGCCTATGTTGCCTCTGCTGTCTGTGCCATGGGTTCTGTGCCCCGGCAATCCAATGTCTGCTGCTGGTGCCAATGCCTTCTCTGCTATCTGTGCCTTGGGTTCTGCTACAGGGCAATCCAATGTCTGCTGCTGCTACCAATGCCACCTCTGCTGTCTTTGCCACGGGTTCTGTGTCCTGGTAATCCAATGTATGCTTCTGCTGCCAATGCTGTGCCGTGGCTTCTGTGCCTGGCCAATCCAATGTCTGCTGTTGCTGCCAATGCTGCCTCTGCTGTCTGCCATGGGTTCTGTGCCCTGGCAATCCAATGTTCGCTTCTGCTGCCTCTGCTGTGCCACGGGTTCTGCTACTGGGAAATCCAATGTCTGCTGCTGCTGCTGTTGCAAATGCTGCCTCTGCTGTCTGTGCCATGGGTTCTGTGCCCCGGCAATCCAATGTCCGCTGATGCTGCCAATGCCGCCTCTGCTGTCTGTGCCATGGGTTCTCCTACCAGGTAATCAAATGTCTGCTGCTGATTCCAGTACTGCCTCTGCAGTCTGTGCCACGGGTTCTGTGCCCCAGCCACTCCAGTCCCAGGACCCACTGTCGGGTTCTGGGGCCTATGTTCCAGGCAGTGAGGGTTGTCATTCCACTTCATCCAGAAGCTGCCACTAGTCCCAGGACCCACCATCAGGGTTCTGGTGCAGTCATTCCACTCACGGGTAGCTGTCATTCCACCACATCAAGAAACAGCCAGCCACTCCAGCCCCAGGACCCACCATCAGGATTCTGGGGCCTACATTACAAGCAGGGGGGACTGTCCATCCACATCATGCAGAAGCTCTCACTCCTGTCCCAGAACCCACCATCAGGGTTCTGGGATGTACGTTACAGTCAAGGGGAGCCATAATTCCACTGCATCAAGAAACAGCCATTCCAGCCCCAGGACCCACCATCAGGGTTCTGGTGCCTAAGTTCCAGGCAGGGAGAGATGTTGTTCTAATGCATCCAGAAGCTGCCACTCCAGTCCCAGGATCCACCATCAGGGTTCTGGGGCCGTCATTCCTCTCATGGGGAGTAGTCATTCCACTTCATCTAGAAGCTGCCACTCTGGTCGCAGGACCCACATTCAGGGTTCTGGGGCCATCATTCCACTCCCGGGGAGCTGTAATTCCACCTCATCAAGAAACAGCCAGTCACTCCAGCCCCAGGATCCACCGTCAGGGTTCTGGGGCCTATGTTCCAGGCAGGGAAGTCTGTAGTTCCACTTCATCCAGAAGCTGCCACTCCAGCCCCAAGACCCACTGTCAGGATTCTGGGGCTGTCATTCTGCTCATGGGGAGCCATCATTCCACTGCATCTAGAAGCTGCCACTCTAGTCCCAGGACCCACCATCAGGGTTCTGGGGTCATCATTCCACTCACGGGGAGCTGTCATTCCACTACATCAAGAAACAGCCAGCCACTCCAGCCCCGGAACCCACTGTCAGGGTTCTGGGTCCTACTTTACAGTCAAGAGGAGCCATCATTCCACGGCATGCCATGGGTTCTGTGCCCCGGCAATCCAATGTCTACTTCTACTGCCTCTGCTGTGCCATGGGTTCTGTGACCCAGCAATCCAATGTCCACTTCTGCTGCCTCTGATGTGCTGTGGGTTCTGTGGCCCAGCAATCCAATATCTGCTGCTTCTACCGCTGCTGCCTTTGCTGTACCCTGGGTTCTGCTACCGGGCAATCCAATGTCTGCCGCTGCTCCACTGATGCCTGGAAGCCTGCAATGCCTGGCCAAGAAGGGTTACCAGGCCAGCCACCAATCTGCAAGCCTTTCTGGTGTCTTATGCTGCTGCCGCTGGGTCTCAGATGGCCAACCATGGTGCCACAGGCACCCCCTGGGGCCAAGTGCCGAGCCTGTATGCCCGGGCAAACCAGGGTGCAAAGCCCCAAGTCTTCTTGGTCTCTGCTGCTGCTGTGTCTCTGTCATCCTGCCATGACCCCACGGGCCCCCTTGAAGTGCCCCAAGCCTCTGCCGCGGCCAAACTTTCCGAACGTTCAGGTGGTCCAAACTTCATGAGACCAAACAGATGACCGAACGGCCGAACATCTGAACCCCTTTCTGTTCACACATCCCTACTACCTGGTGTGTATCACAGAGACCTGATGGAACACTGAGACGGGGCCTATTCTGGGTGACCTTTTCCCAACTGTGTACTCAATGCAGCATCAGCTGCGGCCAGAGGGTCGGAGGGTGGGTGGGGTGTAGCCATTGTTTTTAGGGAGGATTGGTCCATGCTGAGATATCCTGTACAAACTCCATCCAGTATAGAGGGCCTTTTTCTCGTGGTTGATTTGGCTCATGGAGACAGACTGGGGGTACTGCTTGCGTAACATTCACCTTCCTGTGTGGCAGCATCCCTACTTGCTCTAGTTGATCTGGTATCGGAGGTGGTATTGTGATCCCCGAGGCTGCTAGTCTTGGGGGATTTCAATATTCACATCAATGCCAGTATTAGAGAAGTTGAGCATGAGTTCATGGCTGCCATGGCAACCATAGGTCTGTCTCAGGCGGTATCTGGCCCAACACATGAGGGGGGGGCACACTCTGGATTTGGTATTTTGCACTGGCCTTGAGGCGGGGGCTCTGTTAGTGGGGGAGGTGTCAACTGTGCCCTTGTCATGGACAGACCATTATCTCCTATGGGTCAGTCTCTGATGCATGTCTCCCCCTGGCAGGGTGTGGTACCTATTTGTATGGTTCACCCCCAGAGACTTAGGGAACCAGATCCGTTCCAGAATATTCCGGGGGATAAACCTTCTGAACTTGATGGCTGCCAGCTCGATGACCTCATTGCCCTTTGGAACACCTTGCTGACCGAGGCCATCAACTGAACAGCTCTCAGGCATCCACTCCCCAAGCAGGTTAGGACCTGCATCAGTTGAAGCAGGAGGGGAGGTGGTTAGAGTGATGGTGGAGCCGCTCTTGTACTGAAGCTGACCAATTGTGGCATAAAGCTGCGCTAAAATCCTATACTGCATCTATGCAGACCGCAAAGCAGAGTTTCTTTGCTACCATTATATCATTTGCAAAGTCACGTCCAGCTGAGCTTTTCTGGGTGGTGAAGGGACTGATCAGTCCGGCATCTCTCTGCCTGGAACTGGAATCTTCCAGTGCTCACTGTGACATGTCTATTGACTATTTTGCAGATAAAAGTTTTCGTGTCCACCATGACTTCGACCACTGCACTTAATGCAGTAGATATACCGGAAGCTAAGAATGCCCTGGCTGGTCCTGTTTTATGGGATCAGTTTCAGCAGGTATCATCCACCGATGCAATGGAGATGTCAGGAGCTGTAAGGGCCATGACTTATGAACTTGATACTTGCCCATCCTGGCTGGTGAAGCCAGCCGGGAGATGTTGGGGCCATTGCTGGCAGGGGTTGTCAATGCGTCCCCTATCAAGGGCAGGGTCGTGGGGTGCCTGAAGGAGACTGATGCGACCCTTGCTCAAGAAGCAATCTCTTGACATTGATGCCCATGTCAGTTATTGACCAGTCTCTAACCTTCCCTTCTTGGGGAAGGTTATTGAATGGGCAGTGGCCCAGCAGCTCCAGGAGTATCTGGACCACATCGGATTCCTTGATCCTTCCCAGTCTGGCTTTCATCCAGGCTATGGCACTGAGACTGCACTTGTGATCTTGGTTGATGATCTGTGCCAGAGAAAATTCTTCTGATTTTATTAGATCTTTCAGCGACGTTTGACACGGTTGACCATGAGATGTTGGTGACTCACCTGCAGGACCGTGTTGGGGTGGGCAGGACTGTTCTTGAATGGTTCTGCTCATTCCTGCCCAGGAGAACTCAGTGTGTGGTACTGGGGGATTGTACATCATCCCCCGGGACCTCACATGTGGACTCCCGCAGGGATCTATTCTGTCCCCTCTCCTGTTCAACATGTACATGAAGCCGACACCCAGATGTACCTCTCATTTTTATCTGACCGAGGCCCGGCAGTCTTGGTGTTTACCTGGTGCCTGGCTGTGGTGGGGGACTGGATAAGGACAAGTTGTCTGAAGCTGAATCCCGACAAGATGGAGATAATCATTGATGGGGCAGGTACCTCCTTCATCCCTCAAGTTCAGAGTCTGGGAGTTCTCGATTCACAGCTCTGCCTGGATGCCTAGATGCAGTTCTGGCAAGGAGTGCTTTTGGTAAATTTTATCTGGTACACCGTCTTTGGCTGTATATCTCAGGCTCCAATATTGCCATTGTCATCCATGCATTTGTTACTTCAAAACTGGACTACTGCAATGCACTATTTATTTATTTATTTATTTATGTGGGGCTACCCTTAGTGATGATCCGGAGGCTGCAGCTAGTTCAGAATGTGGCAGCTCATCTCCTTGTGGAGTCAGGCCACCAGGAGCACATAACACCGGTGCTCCGTTCTCTGCACTTGCTGCCTATAGTCTTCAATGCCCGATTCAAGATGTTGAGTATTACCTTTAAAGCCCTACATGGTCTGGACCCCACATACCTATGAGACCGCCTCATCCTTCATGTCCTGGATCAGCTCCCGTGGTCAGCTGGGGACACCCTCTTGGAGGTCCCCCAGGTTTTCTGGGTGGCAGCGTTCAAGAGGGCATTCTCGATGACCACACCACAGCTATCAAATTCCCTCTGGGTGGAATTTGTCTCTTTCCAAATCTCCCCTCCTTCTGTAGACAATGTAAGACCTGGCTGTTTTGCCAGGCATTTGGGGAGGGGGACAGATAGTTGGTGGGAGGGTTTCTTTTTTCTTTTACTTTTGGGGTAGGGGTTTTGATATTTTTCTCAGACCTCTTTTGTTTTTATGGTTTTAATTAATATTTGATATTATATTGTAATTTATATCTTTGTATTTTTATATTTTGTATTTTTTATGTTGCTCACCGCACCGAACTGCCATTGGGCAGGAGGGGGTGGTATATAAATTATGCAAATAAATAAATAAATAAATAAATAAAATAAAATAAGAATCTTGCAAGAATTGAAAAAATTCAACAACTGGTCTGTGCATGTGCAAAATTGCCTCCATGGCCATTCTGCATATGCATAGTCCTTTTCCAAAATGGTGCTGGCAGTGTCAGCACCATTTTAGATAGGAATAGGCGAACAGAACGGAGTTCAGAAATTCAGTTCAGTTCGGTTTGGTGTGAAATTCGAGTTCGGAAATTCGGTTTGGTTTGGTTTGAAATTCAAGTTTGGTTCGGAAGTTCGGTTCGGTCCAACGAACAGACCAAGTTCGGTCGAATTCCAAACTTCAGAACCAAGTTCGGCCATTCAAACCCAGGTTTTTTGGTGTGTGTTGCTACTAGGGATGGGCGAACAGAACAGAGTTCGGAAATTCGGTTTGGTTCGGTTTGAAATTTGAGTTCCGTTCGGAAGTTCGGTTCGGTCAACTGAACAGATCGAGTTCGCTCCGAACTCCGAACCGCGTTCGCCCATCCCTAATTTTAGAAAAGGGAAGCCATTCTGTACATGTGTGTTGCTGTTCACGCATGTGTATACCTTCTGCCCTTTTCCAAAATTTCCATGTACCTTCCATTTCCATTCCATTCCATTCCAATTTGGAAAAGGGCTGTGTATATGCACAGAAGAGCCTAGGAGACTATTTGCACTTGCACAATTTTTAAAAAATGATTTTGTTCACTGTGAGGTGGCAGCTTCCTCAGTGGACCCGCCTCCTCACCTCCCCCACAGAGAAGTAGAGAGGGCAGAGAGAAGTCCTGGAGCAGCCCCAGACTTGGAGTGAGGGAGGCAGGTGAGTACATTTTTTGTTTCTTTTTAACAAGTGCGAGGGCGGGAGGGCACAATCTTGCTTTCCTCGGCAAGGGTCAGGGTAATTCTCAGCTCATTCTCATTTGCAGGAATGAACTGAGAACCCTGGGTCTCAATGAGAAAAGTGAGAATCTGCTATGTGAGTATCAGCCCTAGTTCTAAGCATAAACACTTTATATGATCAATATGCTGTGTCCATCCGCATAACCAAAGTAGATATTGGGGGGGGCGGGGGCAGTGGTAACTTTGCTGGTAGTACTTTGGAAAGGAAATGGGAAGTTTGGAAGTTCAAGGACACTTTAGGTAACAAAACAGTATGTAAATAGCAGAGACTCCACCACACAGGAAAAAAAGCTTGTGTTAATGTTTGCCAAAGCCCCTTTAAATGCAGCTGGTATATAACAGTAGTGGACATTTGTGCACACATGATTTTTCTCATTTTAAATCCTTTTTCTTTCTTTCTTTCAATTTATATGCTGCCCATTCATACAACCCTTCCACAACCCCTGAAATACCACCTCCCCATTCCCCAAACCAAACCTCCCATAGCCCAAACTCCAAACCCAACCAAATCCCCTATCCCCACCCACCAAATGCCTTTTCAGACAAAAAGGTCTTACATGCCACTGGAAGATACCTAGGGCTGGGCTCAAATGAATCTCCCTGGGAGGGAGCTCCATAACAATGGGGCAGTACACAGGGGCTGCAATAGGGCATGGAAGGACAGGCAGTCTTTCTGATATGTGGGACCCAGCCCATTAGGGCTATAAGGGTCAAAACCAGCACCTTGAATTGTGCCTGGGAAGCAATAGGAAGCCAGTGCAGACTTTGGAGCACTTTTGTAATGTGCTCCTGGCACTCGGTCCCTGAAAGGAGGTGAGCCAACACATTCTGCACCAGCTAAACAGTGATCAAGGGCAGTCCCACATAGAATGCATTGCAATAATCTAGCCTCAAGGTGATGAATGAAAGTGGCCAAATCTGAATCAGAAAGAAAAGGCCATAGCCTCCTCACTAAAGGAAGTTGGTGAAAAGTGCTCCTGGCCACCACCACCACCTGACAATCCAGGTGCAACAAGGGGTCCAGAAGCAGTCCAATAGGGATGTGTCAACAGAACCAGGTTTGGATATTCAGCTGTTTGGTGGTACAGGTTGAACTTTGAGTTCAGATTCCATATTTGGTTCAATCAAACTCAGTTAGGTCTTCAGTTTGGTGCAATTAGAAACTGAAAAAGACATTTGGTTTTTGAAATAAAGGGAAAAAACTAAAAATCATATTTCCCACTATAACATTTTTATTTCTTATTTGATTTTGATGGAGTTTAGAGAGATTGTACCGCTGATAGAGGGCACTATGTGTACCAAAATTCAAAAGGATTAGATAAAGGGAACTGATTTCTGAAGCAATTTAATGTTGTGATTTTAAGAAAAGATACATACACATTCATGGCTACCACTTCTTTATCTTGCATCCAATGTTCATGAAATTTGTGCATATTACATGCCTCCATATGCTTAATATTTCTGCCAATTTTCAGAAATAGTGGATAAAGGGTCCCGAGGATATAAGACATTAACCTGAAAATAGTTTTCTAGCTGTAACATTTTGATATTCCATTCTGTTTACAGGATATTTGGCAAAAATGTATCAAATACCTTTCCTGCCATTTCTGCAAAGTACAGGAGATTTTGATAAAGGGACCAAATTATATAAGCAATTGATGTCCCCATGAAGATCATTATTCAGATGAATATCAGCATATTCAGTGGCAGTCAGAGGCAGGCACCCTGCATGGCAGGGGGAGAGAGACTGTAGGAGGAAAGATGTATAGCAACCCCAAAGACTGACAGACACATTCAATGGCCAAACACATTACTGCAAACTTCTAGCTTCACAGGACCAAATGGTAGTGGCTTCGAGGTGGGCATAGGGGGCGGCCCGGAGGCGGGCATAAGCAACATAACTGGGACTTCTGAGATAGAATCCCAGCAGTCAGGAGACATAGTTTAAACACATCCAAGCTGTCCAATTATCATGACAATCACATCCTGCAGCACTGAGATAGAGGACATCAGAGAATCTCTATTGACTCTTTCCTAAATAGATGCTTCTGACTTCCCAAAAACAAGTGGGGGAGATATGTTGGGATAGTCACATCACAGAATGAGGATATTTGGTTGACATTTCTGTTGGCCAATTCGCATCGCAAACCAATCTTATACCACAGTGACATAAGAGAATCCCAGGCATAGGCCCCTTCCCTACATATGTTGTACAGGCATATAAAATTGGGACCCTTTATAAAATCTTTCTGATATTTGGCAAAGGTAATAAAGAAAGTGTAATATATAGCCCAGCAAAATTTCAGGTACACTGGTTGGACTACAAAGGTGTTATAGTCAGACATACATTTATATGTTAATTGCTTATACCACCAAGACCCTTTCTCCAATCCTTCTGAAATTTGGCAAAGGTAGTAAATATTAGAAGGGGTATAAACTGGACATGTTTTATCTACATTAGATGTGAGACAAAGAAGTTACAGCTAAGAATGTATATGTAGAATATTGCAAAATACAATACTTCAACTGCTTCTACAATTGCATTCATTTTTCCAATCATTTTGAAATTTGGAAGACATAATGATTTCTATTGGAGGTATAGGAACCCCAATTTTCAGCCACATATCATAAAAAACAAAAAAGTTACAGCTGATAATGTGTTTTCCTTTGAAACCAATGGAAATTCAATTCTGAACTCACCGAATGCATCCAAACTGAACGTTCGAATTTGAGTTCAGTTCGCTTGTTCAGTTCAGTTGACCAAACTATTTGAGTTTGGTCCGAACTCTGAACTTCCGAACCGTGTTCGCCCATCCCTACGCTCCAAGGCTGCAAACCAGATTGACCAGAGGGGCAGGACTCAATCAATAATAGGGGTCCCAATCCCCTCCAGGTCACAAGGCCAGCCAGCTATCATCACCTCATTCTTTCTGGATTCAGTTCATTCTTTCTGGATGGGCTCATTCTCATCTAGTCCCTCACAGCAGCCAGAGAAAAAGAGAGGTAGAGCTGTGTGCCATCACACTTCATCCAAACCTCCTAATGACCACACCCAGCGGCCTCATATATACTTTGGACAAGAGAGGAGACAGAATAGAACCCTGTGGGACACCACAAGGAAGGTCCCGAGAGGACAAAGAGCAATTGCCCATCACCACACTCTGGGACCTTCCAAACAGGAAGGAGTGGAACCACTCAATAGCCCTGCACACCCCCACCAGGTCCTGCAGTTGTGTCAACAATACCTCATGATCAACTGTATCAGAGGCCCTTTTTAAATGGGCATGGGTGTGTAAGAGGATGGCGGGATGGCGCAGTAGGTGGGCGGTGTGTGGAGTTGCGTTCCCATGGACCCGCACCCACCTCCACCCATCTCCATGCATAGAGCATCCAGCATCGGTGCCTGTTACTCCATGCATGGGTGGTTGGAGCATGGGAGTATGCATGCACCCCCACCCACCAGCCACAGCGTTCTCACAAACACCCCCATCCCCCCCACTGTGGCATTCAAATGGACACCCCCCCCCTACCTGCACACATAGGCAAGGGGGAGTGGCAACTACTTGAAAAGGGCCATAAGCTGCTTAAAGATCTAACAAGATCAACAGGGTAGAGTTCCTCTTGTCAATCTCCAGGCACAGGTCATCGGTCAAGGTCACAAGTGCAGTCTCCGTGTCATCCCAGGATGAAAATCTGACTTAAATGGTCCAGGAATCCAATGACATTGAGATGAGCCTGGAGCTGACAGGCAACCACCTGTTCAATAACCTTCCCTAAAAAGGAACGGTTAGAGAGAGGACGATAGCTGGCTGAGAAGTCAGCACCCAAAGATGGTTTCTTAATTAGGGCAGGCAAGTATTTGTTTCCCCTAGGTCAGGTAATCGCAGGGCTACCCAAATTTTGGGTTACTATTTGCGGTTAATGAATTCAATACTAATTTCAGCTTGACTCAAGGAGTGGCTGAGCCCTTTGTGTTTGCCCCACCCCCCAAAATGTGACAGACCAGGAAGAGGCTGATTTCGGCCATTACAGGGTTGGAAACAAAAGCCAGGGGGAGGAATGGATGGTTTAGTTGGCTTTCATTAATGACTTACCCGCCGCGATCACTGGTCAGCACATACTTAGCTGTGGTGATCCAGTAGCGGATGTGCTAGCTGCAAGCTAGAGTTCAGTTCTCTGGTGTGACAAGCTCTGGGGAAGGGGAGTGGCTTCTGGGGTTGGTTTGGACCCCAGTAATTTGTTTTTTACATAATAAGCACTGGATTCTACATTTCTCCACAGCTATCTGTCAAATTATCTATGCCAATCCTAAACCTTAATGTAGACAACCTTTTCCCTTATGAAGTTTAGCGTTTGTGAAAGGTGCCAGACTGAGACTTAGAGACAGAAGCTCTCTCGGATTTTTAGAGCATCTGTACAGAGTTTCCAGGTGCTGTGCCAGTGGCAGAGTCACACTCAGAAATTTCCCCGCTTTCCCATCTGTCTCCTCACTCTCTTTGACACCAAGGATATGTCAGAGGGCTATTTCCCATTCTATCTCAAAAGCCAGTCCCTGTGTACAACATATGGGGCACTCTGACCGGACTGTCTGAATCAACAGATTAGTAATTGGATACAAAGCTTAGCTCAAGTACAGTCTCTGATTTTTCTGATAAGTTCTAATGGGTCATGCAAAATGGAAAAGTAGGCTTGTTATCTCCTAAAAGCGGTATTGCATAACGCTTCCAGCTTATGATTCTCCTCACATTAGTGGGTTAATATTATATAGAATAGGAACAAATCAATTTAGCTCAGATGAAACGGAGAAAGGCCATTAGTCATTCTTGTTATGCTGGCTATTCATTTTAAATATTTTGTTTGGCTATTTCATTTATTTCAGTATTTTGTTTTGGGGTTTTGATCATCTTTATATTTTGCTTACTTCATTTCAGCTGCCGCACGTGTGCAATAATGTAAATAGTGTCAAAACAATGTAATAAATACCAAAATGACCAAAAATACCAAACTAAATGGGAAAAAATGTGAAATAACCAAAATAAATGTTGAAATAGAGGGAAAAATCAAAAAGAAGTATTTGGATGAGCAAAGTTTTGAATAAACATTCTGGGTACAAATATTATTCAGATATTGGGCAGGGGTGCTATCTGAAAATGAGAACAGTATTTGCAATTAGTAAATCCACTCTTTTAAAACCTAATATTAACATTTGGAATTTGTGTTTTAAAATACCCTGGCTTTGAAAATAGTTTAAAACCTGCTAGCAGAGGAGATGGATGATAGCATAATGTGGTGTTTAATTGCTGCTCAAATCACTGAAACATAAGGAGGGTCAGGTGGTTGTTTTTTTAAATAAGCTGGCTATGTCAAGGCAGAGTCACCAGATAAAATGCTAATCTCTTACGTTCTTTGGTTTCATATGTTAACTGGGTTTTTAAAAAAACAAACAAAAAACAACAACCATGCATATATGTACACAAGTGAGATACCTATTACAGGAATTGTATGGGCTAGGTGCCTGCGTCATTTAAAGCACCATTACACTCAGAACAAATTGGCACCTTTATTGACAATCCTGCCAGAGTCCAAGGATCCAGCAAGCCTAGGAAATAGACTCAATTCTCATCTGTTAAAGCATCCTCTCCAGATCAAGGGAAAGCAGAAATGCTGAATCAATGTGAGGAAGCTTTTGCTGCTACCATTCATGCGACTCTTCTTGTTCTGGAGGTAGCCAGAGAATTTCAGTCTCTGAAGCTGCCAAAGCAGTATCTTTCATAACCAATAAATTCACTTGGGGTGGGGAAATACAGACAATAAAATCAATCCACTCTATAAATGAAAAGACAAATAAAGCATCTCAGGGTGCCATTGAACACAAAGCTTTAGGCCACTGTGTTGTGTTCAGAGATATGTATGACCTATCTAGGATTTCCATTTGATATCTAGCCTGGAGTGATGTAAATATTGAGTCAACAATAAATTGGTCTCAAGCGCACATTTCAGGAAAATTGCATGCATACAGGGGCATGGATGTCAACTATGTGGGGATCTGAGGGTGGGAGCCCTCACAGGGGGATTCTGGATGGAGACCAGACCAATCCCTCTCGGAGTGCTGAACAGGCTACCTGGATGAAAACAATTGAGAAAGGGCCAGGGTGAGCCAGATACCCTGACTGCCCCAGGCAAGGCCACTGCAGCCACTTCATTTTGGGCCAGCAGGGAGGGCAGTTCAAATGAGCAACCCCCTGCTAGAGAATCCAGGTGGGGGCTGCCATCATAAGTCCCTCCAAGCCACAGGGCAGCTAAGGAACTGTCCACATGGGGCAGGACTCCCGGACCAATGTTGTGCAGCAGCATCGAGCCCCCTGGAAGAGCTGCTGACAAACAGCTGATGGGGGGAGGCTGGAGGAGTATGCCCACTTGGGCCACCAAACAGCTGATCAGGGGGCTGAAGGAGTGCTCACCTGGGCTGCCAAACAGCTGATATGGGGGAGGTCCTGGAGGCCCAGATCTCTGACCTCACCTTGCAGCAGGGCTCGACAAGGCCTAACAAATGGGAGGGTGCACATGAGTCTCGATTAGTCTTGCTGGATGAGCCTTAGCCAAGCCCATGTCACCAACCTTCTCCAGACGATGCACCTTGTTGCAGTCAGCCATCTGTCCTGAAGCAGAAGAGGGGAACATCTAGTGGCCACTAAACTGATGAACAGGTCATTTGACTCGCGGGCTACTATGGGCTACTGCCTTGTTTGTTTTCACCCTGTCTCTCAGCATGGCCACTTGTGCGGGAGCCGGCAGTGAGCCATTGCTGCCTGCAGGGGGCTATTGCTGTTTCTTCTTGCAGCCTCCAGCCCTGAAGCAGCCAGGCTTAGCCCATCCCAGAGCAGTGAGTGCCTGGAAGCCCCATTCTTCCCTGGTCAGGGCCCCCCATTCCATCCCTACCCCCTAAGCTATGGCAAGCTGCCCCATCCCATTTTTAACTCCTCAACTCTGGCCAACCCCACCCTGGATCTGGCCAGTCAATCCCTACCCCCTAAACCCTGGCCATCACTCCCCATGTCCCATTCTTACCCCCTGGCAGCCCCATCCCCCTGCTCCCTGGGAAGCACCTCCATCTTTCCCTCCGTCCCATCTTTAGCCCCTTTCCCATGGGCGGAAAAGCTTTTCCCTCCCAGGGGCCTCTTTGAAAAATAGTGCTAGCTGCGATGGCCATATAGAAGTTGGGGGGGAGGGGGGATTAAGGAGTGCATTCAGGAAGAGGATGGCCCCATCATGGATCTGTGCCCTGGATCTGTCCCCTATCCTTGTGCACTCACCTGCATCTCTGCTCACTTGCTCTCAGCTCAGTTTGTTGGTGCTTGGAGGTAGGAACTGGATCCAGGGGTGAGATCCAAGAACTGGAAAGGGGACACATAAAAACTTGTCAGGGACCACATTTGACTCCGGCATAAGGTTCCCCACCCCTGCCCTACCACCTGGCCAGCACCCCCAAATTCATTCCAACTCCCTACCACCTGCTAGTGCCTCCCCTGGACTCCACCCTACCCCCATCCCTTTGCCGGTGCCCTGACACTTTCCCAGACCCATTCCTGCCTCCACCCCTTTCTAGCGCTCCCAGACCCATTCTTGCCCCAGGTCCCATCCCTTCTTCTCCCATCCCCTTTCTAGTGCTCCCAGTTCCATCGCCCTTTTGCCAGTACCCCTGAAGACCCTGCCCCCTTGCGTTCCAGTACTCCTGACTCTGCTCACCCACCTTTGTCACCCTCATACCCATGGTCATTCTCATCCCCAACTTTGTTCCCCCTATGACCAGGGTTGCCCCTAACACCACCCTCCAAAAAATGAAAACTCTATGCCGAGCTGCCTGAGGCAGGATGGGCGGGATTCATTCATTAGAAAATAAAATAAAATAAAATAATGTACAGAGGCATAATGATGGGGGGCGGACAGGAGAGATTCCCACCTCATATACAGAGTCGATTCCCCTCCCCTGGCTTTGTCCATCACATCTGATATCTCCAGCAGTGTGTAGAGAGTGAGTCAAAAAGGGACACAAAGTCATGGGAGGAGAGATGGTCACTGATCAGAGAAGGAAGGAGTGGGGGGAAGGGTGAGTTGAGTCCTGGCAATGAGAATGTATGGGTAGTGAGAGGTAGAAGGTTGAGACAGTGAGTGTGTATGATGCCAGGGACTGAACAGACATCACTATAGGGTCAGGAGATGGCTTGCCCAAAGCCAGAAACCTTATTATACCCTTGCATGCAGAGGAAAGATATATTACACTATGCCCCTGAATATCAGTGTAGTCCCTGGAAACTGGGAGTGGCAAGTAGCATGAGCAAGAAAGGAAAGTGACGATGTGACAAAGTGAAGTGCGAAGTCAATAAGCTAGAGAATATCAAAGCTGCGACATAATCAAGAGCTGTCAAGATGATCCTAGCTGCTAAAGTGAAATCTTCAGGCAGTGTCATTCTCCTCAAAACCCAGGGGTTTTCTATGTGATGCTACTAAAGCGGTCGGTACCTCACTCCCAGATCCTCCTGTGTGTTGGAGGGGACGTAGTTCACATTAATCCTTCCTCCACTGAGAGAAATAGCAACAACACCCTGCTCCTGGAACAGAAGTCAAGAAAGAAGGGGTGGTCATTCTGGGGTGTAGAAATTTCTCCCTGGGTGCCTTTAGACACAACAGAAACGGGTGGCACTGACTGAATGTGTTTTGACACTATTGTATAGCCACACCTATTTCCCTGTGTTTAATATGTTGCAGGACATATTAGACTCAACGGCTGCCTTTCTATGTGCAGGAGCTAATCGGGGTCCTGCCTATCCCCCATGCCAGAAGCTCTCCTTACAGAAGTACTCCCATGAAACTATGGGAGTAGTAGGAGAGTGGTCAGGACTGCCCCAAATCCTCTGCTCTGTGCTGCAGCTAAACAGTTCATTCTTCACTGCACAACCCCACCCCCTGGGTGTTTTGGGAGAGCACAAACACAGTGTGCTTCAAGGAACAAGATGTTTGTGAGCAGCGGCGAGTGGAGGATTCAGGGCAGATGGAGTAATTTGGGCATACAGACCAGAAATGGCCATGAACACACCACCCAATGTCAATAACAATAACAATAATAAATAAATTTAATTTTATAGCACCCCTCTGCCTACAAGGCATTTGGAGGACTTTACATTTTACATAAAAGCACAATTTAAAGAATTTAAAACAATTTAAAACAAGTAATTAAAAGAAAATTTTTAAAATGTAAGATAGGGGAAGGAAAAAGGGAGGACAAAAAATACACTAAGAGGGACCAGGAGTGGCTCCTAAAAGGACCTAGAAAACAAATATGTTTTCAGGTGCCTTTTAAAGGTATGGAGGAAGGAACTCAGATGAACATATGGGGGAGGGAGCTCCACACCGAATTACAGGACACAATGGGTATTTTCAGACGTTACACCGTCCCGATTCGTCCCAGTGAATCCCCGGTTGGGGTGAATGAAATATCCACCCCCCGTGGTCAAAAACTGGCCCGAATAGATGTGTTGACTGATCCCGGCGGGGAATCAGGGAGGGGGCGGGGCTGCATGGTGCAACGTGTGGCTGTACAGCCCCGCCTCTCCACGCTCCCCCGCCGCCCACCCTCTGGGGAGACAGGCGAGCACCACGGCCAATGCGGCCGCAGCACCCAGCCACTTTGACCATGGCCCGGAATCCCGCCGGGGAGTCCGGGTCGTGATCACCGGTCAGACGTTATTTTTTATTGCTTCCTGCTGGGAATCACTTTGACCACACTTTCCGAGCTCGTCCCACGGGGAGCCCGGGAAGCATGGTTGAAATTGACCCCATGTGGGAATTGGCCGTGGTGAACATCTGGCGGCCGCCAAACAGACGTTCAGGGTGCTTTGGCCCTGCAGCGAAATTGACCGTTGTTCACTGTGGTTGACTGTGATCTCGTAACGTCTGAAAATACCCAATGTTAGCCACGTGGAGAGGTATAACACTCAGTGCTGCACCTGAGACATCCTAGCAACCAACGAGGAGTAATGGAAGGTCAACAGGGAGCAGACCAGTGCCTAAAAATAGTGACAGTGCTTAGACACAATGCACAGTCACATGGCAAATATCTTAACCACCCAATACCTGTTGCGTCTAAAGACACCCATTGCCTCCTAGTCAAACAGATGAGAGAGGCCACATAAGAATGTGAGGGAAGCAAAGTGATCAGGGTAGGTGTATGTGGGTTCCACAAGGACCCCCCTCTGCATCAGCAAGTCACTGCAGGACCCATTCCTAGATCCAATCCAACCACACTCTTACTTTCAGAGTGATCTATTAATTACCATGTGCCATATTTACAAATAATTTATAAACACTGGATCCAACAACTGTCCTCACAACCATATGTCATTTCTCCTAGGGATGTGTGAACAGAATGCGATTCAGATGTTTGGACGTTAGGTCATTTGGTTCGAAACCCGAGTTTGGGTTCAGTTGTTCGGTTCGGCGGAGTTCGGTTCAGCCGAACTCGGCCAAACATCCAAAAATAGCGCTATCGATACCGATACCAAAATCAATTTTTTGGGGGGGTATTGGTATCATTTAGCCCTGAAACCACCTCTGGTCTCCACCACTGGTACCAAGAAGTCTGCTCCTCAGCTGCCTCCCCCTTCCAGATGCATTTTTCCCACCCCCGAACTCATACGAACTTTTCCAAACTGTTCGACCATTCGGTTCGGTTGTCTGAACAGGCCGAGTTCGGTCCGAACTCCGAACATCCAAACCGCATTCACACATCCCTAGTTTCTTCTATTACCAGTGGATCCCTTCCTCGGCTTCTGACTGGTTCCAATGAGGAACCCCAGGATTCCTGAAGGAGCTGGCCCCTGGTCCTGAACTCTAACTTGGTTTACTCCCCATGCAGCCAGTCTACCTTAGGGAAACTCTGATTCACTCAGAGTTTTGGGTGTACCCTTCTGGCTTGTGACTCCTTCATTAGGCCCTCTCCAAACCAACCTTCTCTCCAGTAAGACAGCAGCCCCTCTCTGGTAGTCCTCTGTCGAGCCTTCTGGCTTTGTCTATAGCTGAGGTTCAGATTGCTGTTCCAACAAGCTGAGAGAAATAAATCACTTTCATGTTTTTCTCTTGGTAAGCAATCTTCTTGGACTAGCCTCCACACTTACCTACCCTCCTCCAGGGGCCTGGGCCTGTGATTTGGTCACAGTGGGGAATCCCTAGTTCTCTTCTGCTGCCTGTACATAGATTAATCTGAGTACCATTTTCTCCATTTCATTCTCTCCTCTCCCCTTCCCTCCCCCCCCCGATATCTCAGACACCATTTGACCTAGCTGTGGATTTGTCCTTCCAGTTCTTCCTAGATGATATATTTTTTCTATATTGCTTATAGAGCACCTTCAGTGTTCAAAGTTCATATAATACCTATCTCGTTCACCCTCATAACATTTCTGTGAGGGAGATCATTATTAGAGCTGAAACGAGATCTTGTCCTCAAAAATCTCGTGGAGAATCCGGTTCTCGAGGAGATTTTCAAGGTTGAGAATCTCATGAGAATTGAGGTTCTTGCTGCCATTCTCACAAGATTCTTGAAAATTACTGCCAGGGCCATGCATGCACAGAATGGCCATGTCAGGCATTTTGCACATGCACAGAGCATTTTTTAGAATCTCACAAAATTCTCAAGAACCTTGGTGAGAACACAAGGGATCTTGCCAGGTCTGCGAGAATCTCGCACGAATGCAAAAGCATCTTCATTTTAGCCCTAATTATTATTCCCATTTTACAGATGGGGAAGTGAGGCTGAGAGTTAGTGATGCCTAAAGACCACCCAGTTCACTCATGGATAAGACAGGATTTAAACTCTGGCCTCCCAATTCCAAGGCGGACAGTTTAACTACTAGGCTATATTGGCATTCATAGAGCATTAACATTTGAGAAGAAGGGTATTAATCATAGAAGATATTAATAACTTATTTTTTCTCATACTCCCCCCACACACACACACCTTATTCTCCCTTATAAGCACCATACTGCTTAATCCATTATTGCAGGAATTCCATTAAGCCTCCAGTCTCACCATTGATTTCCATTGACATTCATAGCTCTACACTCATTGAGAACGCATGCCAGCCTCCTGTTGGAGTGTTGCTTCTGCTCTTCAACACAGCCACCAAAGCTCTTGCCTACCAGTGCAATGGAACAAAATGGAAGGAGCTGTGACCATGATCACCTCATCAGAACTTTTATCTTGCAGAAGGTCAAGAGGACTGAGCATATTCTCAGCTGCTGCATCACAACTTTACATGCTATCCCTGAATTGCTAGACTAGCCCACTTTAAATATTAAATATAATAGCAATTCTTTCAATGGCTCTCACTAATATTGAAATCTATACTTACTGAGAAAAGCTGCTACTGGGAAACCGGCACTCATACATGTCTGCAATTTAGCTAGAAGCGGTAAAATGAGAAAATGTAAGCCACCCTCCACTTTTAGCAGCTCTGGAAGGAATACCCTTAGCAATTTCAAATAGAGCAAGCTTATCTCCTCCATCAGTTAGGGAATAAGTGTCAGATATGTGTCATCACAAGATGGTATAAGCAATTCTCTGCTGACTCAAACCTGAGTCATTTTTCCTTGGGTTTAAATTGATACTGACATTACACATCTTACTCATCTAAGAAAACATCCCCTGCCCTGGCTAAATAATCCTAAAATATTAAATTGTGTGGGAACTGTGGAAGGGAGGGTGCATTGAAAGTGTGCAATCAGCTGAGGACATAAGCAGGAGGGTCTTTAAAAGTTCTGCTCCAGATGCCAGAGCTGTATTCGGAGGGAAGGACGGGGGAGACAAGTCTCCCTCCTACCCCCCATTAATGGGGATGGGACTATCAGTATCGGATTAATACGATAATGCAGATAATTGTCGATATTGGATTAATCTGATAATTCCAATAATACCGGTATCGGTATATTGGTTTTTTTAACATTGCCAATTTTTCTGATCTTTAACATTGCAGCCATTGACCACAATGTTAAAAATGAAAAAAATCAGGAATGTTAAAAAAAGATATACCGATACCGAGAAATTTGATATCGGATTAATCCGATACCGATAAAACTGGTAACTGATAATTCTCCTGGAGTCCCACCCCTACCCATTAGCACTGGCTAAATACTCCTGCTTAGCGCTGGCCGGCAGAAGCAGCAGTAAAGGGAGTCTGGGGAAGGCAGTTGCGGTGCGACAGACGCACAGCTGGTGATGATTCAGCTGCCCTGGGGCATGGTTGGTTGGCACCCCTCATTTAATGCACCCATGGCCACCGCTATGTTGGGCATAGGCTAGTTTCAGCTCTGAAACATGCAGTTGCAGCCAAAAAGCAAATAGGATGTTGCATGCATGAGAACTGGGATGGAAAATACTGCAGTAGAGACATGTTTATCCAGAAGTATTTGTGGACATCCAAATATTAAGATGAACAGGCAGCTGGATGAGTGGGATCTCCTGTGCTTCTCTCTCCTCCCCACTCCTGCAGCTGCATTAGCCCTCAAACCCAGGGAAAGCAGGAGCTGAGGTGCCTGCAAGGGTCAGAGGAAGAGACACAGCAGAGTGGGAGACAGGTGGTGACGCTATCTCTGTCGGACTCCATTCTCTCCACCTGCAGCCACCAAAGCTTGTTCAGATGCGTCACTCATCTGGGGGGGGGGGGAATCAGTGATTCTAGATAAGTAAAGTATCCAGATGAAAAAGTTCAGGATAACTGGGTCTCAACTGCATCCACTGATTTTCAGGTTGTAGCCTGCAAAGGCTTATGCACCTCTCTCCATTAGTCAGTCTTTAAGGTGCCACCTTGCATCTTCACCTCTGTGACTTCGCACATCTCCCTGTCTCTGTATTCTGTGTCTCTACTGTACAGGAGGTATTGCAATGCCTTTCTACAAAGTCATGGTTAACAATCATCTGGAGTGATGTGTGCAGTTTTGGTCACCTTATTTCAAGAGGGATAGTGCCACATTGAAAAGGATTCAGTGATAGGCAAGGATCTGGAGAAATTTTATTACAAATGGAGATTGTAAAAAATGGCTTTGTTCACTTGAGAAAGGAGACAAATAAGAGAGGACATGATCTAAGTTACTGAATAAGTAGTAGTATTAAGAATATCTTCCATTGATGCTCAGAGTGTGCCTGCACTGATGTAGGGGCCTGTAACACTGGACCCCTCAGAATCAAACCAGTAGGGATGGGCGAACGAGGTTGGGAAGTTTGGAGTTCAGGCTGAACTTGGCCTGTTAGGACGACCAAACTGAATGTCCGAACTGAACGCTCGAATGGTCGAACAGTTCGGAAACATTCAGATGAGTTTGGGGGTGGGAAAAATGTGACTGGAAGGCAGGAAAAATGTGACTGGAAGTGGAAGGCAGCTGAGGATCAGACTTCCTGGCACCAGGGGTGGAGACCAGGGGGTGGCTCAGGGTCAAACCAAAAATAAATTTTGAATTTGGTTTCGGTATCAAAGCGCTATTTCTGGTTGTTCGGCCAAGTTCGGACCAAACCGAACTCTGCCGAACCAAACAGCCAAACCCGAACTTGGATTTCGGACCGAACAACCAAATTTCCGAACATCCGAACTGCATTCTGTTCGCCCATCCCTACCAACCAGTCCTGGGTGAGGTTGGGCATGCTCTTGACAGAGATTAGGCTGGGCAGAGCAACTCTTTCCATAATGTATTATGATGTTGTCATATAGGTTCACATTGGGAAGCGGCAAGACAATTCCACCACACATGCACACCCTTTCTGATGTGTCCCTGCTCTACAAGGGGAGTTGTGATGGAAATGAGTACTCGTCTGCCCATTTGGGATTTAAAATGGAGGGAAGTCACAAATGTGCATGTGCAAATGCCCACTGATTTTGTAAGCCAGCTATTAAAAGTGAGTTTGGACAAGCAGAGAACCTAGGATCCTTGGCACAGCTGTCCCAGAGCAGAACAGCTGAGCCACAGAAAAAGGGTCCTTTCAAGGGACTAACTGTAAACTCTTTATATGACCAATTGTCATCCTCCCCCAATCTATGTGCCCCGCCGGCTTCCAGATGCGGGGCCTGCGGGGAGAGGAGGCCCTCTTGTTCTCCGAGGGCACCCCTGGGGAAACAGGGAGCAGTGCCTGACCCCCTGGAGGGGTGCTCCACGTAGGCTGTAGACTGATCCTACCCTCCTCCTGTGTCCTGAGCGACTTGCGCTCCCTTCCCAACCCCTCCGTCCCCGAGGCCATCTTGTTCCCTCATGGAGGCCTTCCTCACAGTTCTCTCCCCCCCCCCNCTCTTCTTCCTCTGGACGTCCCAGCTCTTCAGGACCTTCCTTCCGGCCCCGCCTCCGCCCCCGATGTGCTCATCCTTCTGGGTGTGGGGCTCCACCCCCGACATCCCTCCAGCGGCCCCGCCTTCTCGCTCCGCCACCAGTGCTACGGCGGGCTGCCAGCTTGTGGGGTTCTCCAGGCTTTCCCAGGTGAGCTGGATCGTGGTTCCTAGGCTGCTCCCGGGGCCTCCATCACACCAATATACGGTGCCCATCCTCATGATCAAAGTAGAGAGGTACATAGCTTCAGCTTTCCTGGTAGAATTTTAGAAGGATTGGAGGAGGTTCAAGGCACATATAGGCAAAGAAACTGCACAGAAACATGAGAAAATCCACCAACTGGAAAGGAAAGCTCTTTTTAAAAAAAATAATGAAAGAGCAGTTTCTATTTTCACAGCTCAGGTTGCATCTTGCATCCATTCGGGTCAGTAGGAGCTGAGATTTAATTTTGTTTAAAAAGGTAACAAGAAGGAAACACAATGCAGACTAGAATGCATGACAGCTGACACAGGAAGCACAAAGCGTAGCTACTCAGCCACACCTGTGGTGCCCCTTATAAACAGCTGTCTAGCTTTCTGGGCACTATATTGAGTCCTTCCCCTGCTGTCTGTCTGAAACACTCCAAACTGACTGCTTGTCCTATAGTTCTGCTGGTCAACTAAGGCACAGGAGACCGATAAGTCAAGGGTTCAAATCTGGACTGTGTGGTAAGCTAAAGGTGTGATATCTAGCATTTCTAAGTTTACTTTGGAAAACAACAATAGCCTCCTGTGCGGTGAACGTTCTGATATTTCTTCCTGGTGTGGCTCAGCTACTCTGCTTTGGGACAGTTGTGTCAAGGGTCTTAGGTTCTGTGCTGCCCTCTGCTTGCCCAAGCCCCTTTTGAAAAGCTGGTTTACAAAATTAGTGGGCATTTACATACACAGTTCCTCTCAATTTTAATAGGTACTTGTTGCATCCTATGTGAGTGTTACGGGGGAAGGGGGAAGAGGACCGGGCACACATCACACTCCACCACACACCAGACCCTCCTTGTCCCCCAAGAAGTCCCTCTGGGTAAAAATGCCCTTCAGGATAGTAAGTGGGCCCTTCTGGGTGCAGGAAGTCAGGCCGCTATCATCATCAGGCGTGGGGTTACACGAGTCCTGTGGCTGCCTGCCACTCTCAATCACCCACAAGCACTCCAGGAAAGATTCTGGGGAGGACAGCGCAGTGTCCCAAACAGTGAGGGGAGGAAGGATCCAGGGGGAAAGGAGGAGAAGGGCCTTACACCACACGGAGGGGAACAGGGGCCCGGGGAAGGATGGGGCCACAGTCTCACCCTTACACTCACCCTTGCACTTACTCACAAGGAAGGGAAACAAAGGGGGGGCAAGCCACTACATCTTCAGACAGGTTATACACAAAGCTCACAACAAACCACACACTTCACTCGTAATAAACAACCAGCAGAATGTAAGCACTTAACTTTTCCACACATGGGGCCAGTCCAAACCAAGGAACCTGATCACCAGCGCTGTGTACAAGGAAACGCTGGTTTAAATAGCCTATTCATTCAGTGCTTGCAGCTGGAGGCTTCCCCCCTGCAGGCAGGCTGAGCGCTGCAGGGTCCTAGGTCCCACCCTGCAGCCGTTGGCATGAGTGCTGCCTTTGAGAGCATGGACCCTGTGCTACCCTGCTCTGACAGTGGATCTGCCACAACCCGCTGGAGGGAAGGGGCCAAAGGGGGTTCTGGGGTGGGCACAGAGCCGAGGGGTACCATGTGGTGATGGAGCCCTATGATAGTGAGTAGTGCCTATTATTCAACCCACAAATGGCAAATCAGGTAGCACATATTTGACAGATGTATACCAATTTTGGAGGTTACTCTTTTCAGCTTTACTCCATATCCCATGATGCATCCAAGGACACTGGAGCTGATCCCAAGTCCTAAGGATCGTGTACATGCATGTACATGCACACAGATTCCACATGGCACAATGTGCCCGCCATGGAAGTCCACTTAGTTTGTACGTGACTGTGTGTGGCTTGGGATCAGCCCCATTGTCTGGGCATTGCTCCATTAAATGCCAAATTCGGTAAGATTTTCTTTATCTGTCGTGTTGCATTACCGGAGGCATGGGTTTCCTGATTTCCTCTTCTGAAATCCAAATCCATCCTATCCAAATCCAGCATGTACATCATAGTGGTGAAATTTAAAATTGGTATTTGTCTCAGCTCTGGTGTAAGGTGAGGGGATGTTGAATTTCCTGCATCTGTCCAGTGCTCTGATGGGTCAGCTAGCTTCTTCAAGCTCCCTGCCTCTGACTGGCAGGTGCTTTCCCACCTTTCTTTGCATGTTCATGCTGCCACTGATTTCAAGAGGGACAGAGTTTAGTTAAGATTAGTGTTTTTTATAAATCCCACTTCCTCTGTTAGCAAGGAAAGTGATTTGTAAGGTTTCTCCAAATACGTTCTCAGGCTCATACAGTACAGATATGTACAACGCTCAGATGACCAGAAAAACCTGAAGAAAACATCTCCTAATAAAAAAATCCTATTGATATCCTATATAAAATATGAGATAGACCAAAGGAAAGGAAAGGGCTTCCAGGTCTGAACACAAGAGGAAATCTAAGTAAACAATGTTACTTCTAGCAGCATGTAGCTTTCATTTGGAAACAGGAGGATAACATAATGAGCATGTCCTAGTGTACCAAGAAAGTCATGACTTTTTACTGCATGAGAAAGTGATAAAAAGGAGAATTTTCATTGAAACTGTCCAGAACTGTTGCCTGAAGATAAAAAAAAAAAGAAGAAGAAGAAATAAAGAAAGAAAAAAAGAAAGAAAGAAAGATTGAGAAATATCCTTTTTCATGTTCCTTAAAAGTCAAAAGACTACAAGAAAAGACCTTGGAGAAATTACAGCATAGCCCATGTTTGATCCATTTTGTTCTCAGCCTTAAAAAGGAGCAGGATTAACAATTCACTCTGAAGTTAGCACTGTGTGTATCCTGTAGATACAACGTGGATTGACAGTGGGCTTCTCTCTCCAAGAGATTTTTCAGCTTCTACAAATAAATAAACATAAGTCTGAGCATGAAAGACTCACCAGTGTAAGTCAGCTTGTGAAATCTGGCTGACAAATTCTCAGAAACACCCTGGAATAGTACATTGGGCTCCCATGCAAAAAATTACCAAGGCCTGGTGGATTTAAATATTTGATACGACGAGATGGGGAAAATCTTTCCCATTAGCGATTTAGACTGTAGTTGATCTCAGCAGTGGAGGTTTTTCTCTATATAGTTGTTTGAATTTTAGAGCCTAAAGGTATATCCTAGAAATGGGTAGAAGCAGCTGAAAAAATATTCCCAGTGGTAAGCTCTCATTATGGTATGGGCCATATGCCCAAGACATTTCTTCTAGAAATTAAATTACTGGGTTACTCCTTTCAACAGAAGAATGAGACCTGGAAACTTTGAAAGGGAGATTATCAACAGCAGCGAGGCTGAAATTTAACACACTCTCATTTAGGGTGCAATCCTCACTCATGCTGAAATGAATAGCAGGTTCTTTATTTGTCAAGATTATTCACATTTTCAAATGGAACTCCAAATATCAAAATGAATAATCACATATTTTATTCAAACCCGTTTTTCTGGATGACGTCGTCATTTTTTACTTGATTATCTGAACAAAACTGTCCAAAAATAAATAAAAAAACACTTGGAAAACCTGAAGCAAATATCCAAATGAAGCAGACATGAATAGTATTTCATACCAGGTTTGTTGAATTTCATCAGGACAGTATTCAGTGTAAATATTCATTTCGGCACTACCTCACCCACTAAGTCAATGGAAGCGTAGCCCCTGACTTCATTAAAACTGGATTGCATCCTTAGAGTACTTTAACGTGTAATGCTTTCATATGGCAAAGCCCCAAAAAGAAGCACACAGTGTGTGTTAACAGACATAACACTGGCTTGGTTTGGCCATCTGGATGCCTCAGCATTTGTTCCAGGCCCACCAGATGTGGGCCCGGAACCCACCCCCACCCCCTGCCCAGTAGGGTGTGCATGTCCTTTTCGTTATTACAATAACGATAATGGAAATTGTCATTTTCATTATTGTTATTACAATAACGTAAATGACAAATAATAACGAAAATAGAAATGAAAATGACTTGTTTTTGAAATAAAGGGAAAACAGTAAAAATGTATTTCTGGCTATAACATTTTCTTAATTCTTATTCAATTGTGATGACAATTGGGGTGATTTTACCACCAATGGAGAGAATTGTGTGTACCAATTTTCTAAACAATTAGATAAAGGGAACCAATTTTAGAAGCAACTGAATGTTGTGATTTTAAGAAAAGCTCCATACACATAAATGGCTACAACATCTTTACCTTCCATCCAGTTTGCAATACACCTATGAATATTATGTCCCTGTAAAGCTTAACACTCCTGCAAATTTTCAGAAATATTGAATAAAGGTTCCTGATTGTATGAGACATTCACTTGAAATTACATTTCCAGCTGTAACATTTTTATATTCCACCCTGTTTACAAGATATTTGGCAGGAATGTATCACACAGCTTCTGTGTCATTTCTGCCAAACTACAGGACAATTTGATAAAGGGACCCAATTTTACAAGCAATTGAATTTGTCCTCTTGCAGACCATTATTCAGATAAATAGCAGCACATGCAGTGCCAGTCAAAGACAGGTACCTGGCATGGCAGGGGGAGGGAGGCTGTAGGAGGGAGGATGGGGAGCAACCCAAAAGACTGACAGACACATTCACTGACCAATTACTGCATGCTTCTGGCTTTACAGAACCAATCGGTAGTTGCTTTGAGGTGGGCATAAAGGACAGCCCTCAGGCGGGCATAGAAGGGACATAACTGGGACTTTGGTGATAGCATCCCAGAAATCAGGAGACATAGTTTACACATCCAGACTGGCCAATTACCATCACAATCACATCCTGCAGCATTGTGACAGAGGACATAAGAGAATCTCTATT
>QEPC01013554.1:396918-412667 GCA_003113815.1 Sphenodon punctatus
CTTAGTCCCAGGACCCACCGTCATGGGTCCAGGGCCATCATTCCTCGCACAGAGAGCCAATTTTCTAAAGTATCAAGAAACAGCCACTCCAGCCCCAGGACCCACCATCAGGGTTCTGGGGCCAAGTTACCGGCAGGGAGGGCTGTGGCCAATATATTTAAGCTGCCACTCTAGCCTCAGGACCCACCTTCATGGGTCTGGGGCCATCATTCCTCACACAGAGAGCCTTTTTCTGAACGCCCAAACCGAACACGACTGAACTGAACAGCTGAACCCGAACGCAGCGACCGAACCAACGAATGGCCAAACCGAACTTGACCAAACCAAACTGAACATCCAAACCCGAACCGCGATCTGTTCACCCATCCCTAGTTTGTAAGTACCCTGTAATTCACCACAGGTTAGTCACACATGGACACTTGTACTGTGTAGTAAATCCATGGTTTTGTGGTAGGGCACCTCCTCCAGGGATCACCATGGATTTACCACATGGTGAAGGCATTCACTTGGGACAAAAAATCTGTGGTGAATTACCACAGGGAAGGTCTCCTCCCTGAGGCTGTTGTTGCTGCTCTGGTGATGGAGCACCTCAGAACAGCAATCGTAGATGGGCATGCCTTCAGTGTCTGAAAATATAGGATGTGAACATGGGCCCCTCCTGACTGTCATTTCACTCACTGAAATGGGATTTGCTTTGATGCAAAGGGGTAGTTCAACAGTCAGAGGATTGTGCTGTACAACTACAAATGACTTCAACAGAAACAGAGTTAGGTCAGTGCTGAGTGCTTTTGGAAATTCCACTGACCATGTATACAGTTCTCAGTAGATTTCACCCTAAGCAGCAAAGTCCTGTATGCTCATTATACAGTTCTTAATCTATTGACTTATATCAATAAGTGTTGAGAAGTATTTTTATTTTCCATCTCCCTTCAAAGACACATAACGTCTAAAACAGCTGCATTATCTTCTCCTTTCCTCTCTTATGGCAGTTGATATTTGACCAGGAACATATTTTTATCCAGATATTTTGCAGTTTGGCAGTTTGGTTTGACTTGTAATTAGCTGGTTATTAATATTCTATAATAGGGACAGCCAAGGGGTATATCGTGATCCGCTGGTGGATCACAAGCTAGTCTTCAGTAGATCATGATGCATGGAGGTAGACCAGCCTATAAGAGATCATTTTTGGGGAGAAACAGGCAGGACCGGCCTTAGGCATGTGCAACATGTGTGGTCGCACATGGCCTCATGTCAGCCTAGACCCCATGTCTGGGGTTGGCAGCCCTGGCAAATTATTTAAATTATACAAATTAGGCCTTGCACCAAGAGTGCACACATGGCCCACATGGTCCCACAAAACCTGGGGCCAGCCCTAAACACGACTGGCACCTGAGGAAGTGTCTCCAGTGAGAAGAGAGGCTAGTGTGGTAAAGAAGGCTCTCTCTAGAGGGAACTGCTTCTCTCCACTCCTGAGACAAGTTGCTGAGGTGCCCTAGAGATGGAAGACAGAAGGAAGGGTACTAGCCGGGAGCACCAGAACCAGCAGGAAGGGTCCTGAATAGAGCTGAATTAAGCACCCATAAAAACGCCTGATGAATACCTGACGAATTTCCAATTGATCCGACAACATCAGTTACCAATTGGTACCTCATGTCAACCCAATTAGTGTATCCGCTGTGCAGAAACGTTGACTTCGGATACCAATTTTCTGACTTCTGTACTGATTTTTTAATATCCGAACCCTATTTTGGGGGTTTCCATCCCAGAATATCAACCTCCACTCCTAATTTTTCTGTTTTCTATCCTGGTATTTTGGTTTTCCATCCCTATATACTTTTGATTGTTAATCAGAAACTCAAAAAATCAGTACCGGGAATTACCAATTTTTTTTTTCATTTCCAGGTACTCAATGCAGGTATTAGCCACAGGTAATAAATCAGCTACCAAAGTTCTAGTCCTGGTAGATTGCCTAAGGTGGACACCTGGATTAAGTGGGTTGTGTGAACCACAAGTCTGGCCACCCTTGAACTATAATTGTAGTATATCCTCCTTATAATGTGCACCTGGATGATCATCAGGTTGTGAAGGAGGCCAGGAGCACTTTTCACCAACTCCATCTAGTGAGGTTGCTGCAGCCTTTTCTTTCTGACTCAGATCTGGCCACTGTCATCCATGCTTTCATAACCTTGAGGCTAGATGACTGCATTGCGCTCTACGTGGAGCTGCCCTTGATGATTGTTCAGCAGGTGTAGCTGGTCTAGGATGCTGCAGCTGACTCCTTTTGGGGACAAGTCACAGTGAGCACATTACACCAGTGCTCCGTTGTCTGTATTGCTGCCTATGGCTTTCCAGGCACAAATCAAGGTGTTAGTTTTGACCTTTAAAGCCCTAAATGGTCTGGGCCCTGGGGGCTCAGTACCCCACTCTAGGCTGTTGTGACTCAGTTTCCCAGGATTGCAGCTCTCACTGGACCAGCTCTCTGTCTAGAACTGACTGAGCCTGAAACAGGTTAGCCTTCTGGCCACCTTTTCAGTCACAGAGTTTCCCAGCACAGATTCTTTCTCTTTAGGTTCGTCTGTGTTTGTAAACACAAAATTAACCCCAAACTGTGTCCCACCAATGTTAGGATTAGCAATTCCACTGGACCATATGAAGTTCAGTAAAAATTAGTTTAATGAATAAATCATGAATAAGCATGCAGCACAAGATTATGCTTGAGAGTGCAGAAATGAAAATAACATAAACAATAACACATTCCTATCTGTAGTTGGATTCTCCTGATTTAGGCTTACCCTAATCCAGGTCCAAGGGTATTTCAGTTCATGTCACAGCCAGCGATGGAAAGCTTGGCCTGGTATCAGTCTTTAGAGTTTCCAAAAAGTCTTACTTCATAGTTCCTTTTGGTGCAGCCCTTCTCTGGCTGATAAGATCTGATGAGGCAGATGAAGCTCAACAAGCTGATTTCAACCAAGTGAGAGAGATAGAAAGATGGATTCCCTCTTTGTCTTGTCTCCCCCCCTTAAGTACCTTTCCAGGGTCCTTTGTTTGATTTTCCCACCAGGTGACTCTATGCTTTCAGTCACATTTACAGGAAGAAATCCATTTGCAACTCAGTGGTCTATGGCTAGTGTCTTCAGAGGTGTTCAGGATTTTTCTGAATATACATTCGGCATGAGTTTGCCTTTCTCCATTACATGAAGTGAGTTTCCAGTTCTCAGCTTTCACATTACATACATGGTTAACCTTTACCTTTACATATTTGTTAGACTTGTAGTCTACAAGTAGCCCAGTATCTCCTTTTGACAGTGCACCTGGATGATCATCAGGTTGAGACAGAGGCCAGTAGCGCTTTTCACCAACTCCATGTGGGGGGGGATGCAGCCTTTTCTTTCTGACTCGGAGCTGGCCAGTGTCATCCATGCTTTCATAACCTTGAGGCTAGATGACTGCAATGCGCTCTACGTGGGGCTGCCTTTGATGATTGTTCGGAAGGTGTAGCTGGTGTAGGATGCTGCAGCTTGGCTCCTTTTGGGGACAAGTCACAGGGAGCACATTACACCAGTGCTCCAGTGTTTGTATTGCTGCCTATAGCTTTCCAGGCACAATTCAAGGTGTTGGTTTTGACCTTTAAAGCCCTAAATGGTCTGGGCCCTACATATCTGAGAGATTGCCTGTCCTACTATGTCCGATTGCGGCCCCTGCAGTTGGCCGGGAGCATCCTTTAGCATGTTCGATCTTCTACTCTTGTGGGAGGGCATTCTCGACTGCTGCCCCAGTTTTATAGAACTCCATTTGAGCCCGAGCCTATGCATCTTCCAGAGGTGATGTAAGGCTTTTTTGTTTAAAAAAGCATTTGGCAGGTGGGGATAGGGGTAGGGGTTAGTTGGGAGGTTGTGGGTGGAGGTTGAGTGGAGGATTTTTAAGGGATGGGGGTTGGGGTGAGGTTGGAGAAGGGTGGGAGCAATGGTTGATGGGGAGTTGGGGCTTTTTATGCTGTTTTATATGTTTTTATTATATGTTTTATTGGTTTTGTAAGCTGCCCTGATCGATTTGGGAAGGGCAGGGTAGAAAATGGAAAATAAATAAAATAAAATAAAATAAAATAAAATAAATAATGGCTTTAAGGGACCATGGCACTATTGAGACATGGGTTGTATGAATAAATGCGGAGAAGTATTATTATTTTCCTTCTCCCTTCAAAAACACATTATGTCCCAAACAGCTGCATTATCGTCTCCTTTCCTTACTTCTGGATATTTGATATTTGTTGATATGTGGCCAGGGACATATGTTGAAATTGGAAACTACACTGCTAGCTCGATTCTTTCTTTCAATCTAAAGTACAAGAAATGATACTCAACGCAAATCATAAATATAATAATTGTAAAAAATAGCATGCAAGGTTGAGTAAGACAGAATAGTTCACGTGATTCTTGCTGCAATGATTATTTTTAAACTGAGTGCCTCTGGGTATAAACAAGCAGGGTTGCTGAAGTAAGTCTGCTAAACATCCCCCAAGTATTTCTGGTATCAGGTATGCTAAAATCACTGTATTCAAGTAAATAATTAATATCAGACTTAATTGCTCATATCCTCCTTGTATATTCTGCCAAAGGAAAATGAAAGAGAATAAAATCTCAATTTTTTGACTCTGCTGATCCTTTTCCCATGAGTTATTTCATGTTCCACCCCCTACATTTAAAATACATAGAAAAGCATAATAATATCCTAGGAATGATTGATTGAACTGGCCATCTACTGCAGGCAAGAGAGAGAGAGAGAGACTTGCAATAGGAAATGAGTGAATTTGAAAATAAGGATTATGAAGGCAATAATTAGATTCTCAAGTCAAGGAGGTAGAGAGCAATTTTCTGGTGCTATAGAATCTGAAAGCAGCAGAAGAAACAGAATATGCAAGAACAAGGTTCTAAATTAAGGACGTTTTTAGTTGAGCAGGCCAATCTAGCGAACTGAAAAATCCACTTTTTAAAAAAGTCACGCAGGGAGGCGTTTACACGAACTGGATGTTTCCAGCCGCCATTGAAAACAGTGGTGTCTGGCGGCTGACGTACTATTTTTAAAACTGGATTTGTCAAACCTCATGAGGTTTGACAAATCTAGTTCTAAAAATAATGCATGAGTCACCAGGCGCTGCTGTTTTCAGGAGGGATGGACAAACGCGGTTCGGAAGTTCGGAGTTCGGACCGAACTTGGTCTGTTCAGTTGACTGAACTGAACTTCTGAACTGAACTCGAATTTCAAACCAAACCAAACCGAACTGAATTTCCGAACTCTGTTCTGTTCGCCCATCCCTACACACACAACACACACCAAAAAACCTGTTTTTGAATGGTCGAACTTGGTTCGGAAGTTCAGAATTCGACCGAACTCGGTCTGTTCGGTTGACCAAACTGAACTTCTGAACCGAACTCGAATTTCAGACTGAACCGAACCGAATTTCCGAACTCGAATGTCAAACCGAACTGAATGGAACTGAATTTCCGAACTCCGTTCTTTTCGCCCATCCCTAGTTTTCATTGGCGGCCAGCGACGTCTGGTGCGTATAACCACCGTGCAACTTTTTTTAAAAGCGGATTTTTAAATCTGCTAGATTGGCCTGCTCATTTAAAAATGCCCTAAGGCCACTTTTACACATGACAAAAATGGGTTCTTATAAGTGCTTGAGATAATACTTGGTATTATAAATGCTGGAGTTTTGTAATGTGTGAACATACTATTCCCCCTTTATACAGCGAGATCTCGCAGGATTGTAAGACCCACTCTTTCAAGGTTGTGGAATTTCACTGCATAAATCCCACACCCATCATTGGCCACCATGGCTGCCCATCAGGTGAGGTGGGAGGGTGGGCCACATCACGCAGAACAGGGGTGGGGCTGTGTGGATACATTTCTGTGTGTCTCCCCACTCCCTCCCTGCCCTGGCTGCCATTATATTTCTTTGGTGGTCAGGCTAGATTCCTGCTGCAATGACGGCTCCCACCACCACCCTGCTAAGTCCATGATGGTGATGGAAGCCATCACTTCTGTTTTCACCCAGACTCTGGGTCAAACCCTGAGTAGAGGTAACCCTATCAGCACCCCATTTTACAGATAAGGAACTGAGATTTAGAGAGAGATTGAGAGATAATGACTGGCCAAAGGCCATCCAGCAAGGTCAGTGTTTGAATGCAGGACTTCCACCTTCAGGTTCATCATGCAGCCCACCGCGTCACCGAGAAGTAACCATCGTTAAAGTGTATGTAGCGCAAATACACCAAACCAGCTGCAAGTGCAAATCCTTCTGCGAATGTGAACTAAACAAACTCCTAATGTAAATGCCTTTGCCTGCCTCTTGTGCATTAATTAGATCAACTGATATTTCCTTGGAACATATGCAGTTCAGGAACTTGGTGGAGTTGACCATGAGGGATAGGATTCTTTAAAGGGTAAATAAATAGTGGGAAAAGAAAAATAGCAGGGTCTAAGCTGACTCTTTGCATTTTCAGAGTCCTCAACAAACATTCACTGATCCTAACAACACCTCTGTGAAGAAGGTGAGCGCTTAACTTTATGCGTAGGGAAGCTAAAGAACAAAGCGATTTCCAATAAGAATTGCAGCAGCCATGGGGTCTAGAGCAGAGAAGGGGAACCGTTTCCCTCTCAGGGGCCACTTTGAAAATTAGGACAATCTCCCAGGGCCACATAGAAGGTGGGGGTGGAGGTGCTTAAAGGAGTGCACTCAAGGAAAGGATGGCCTAGAGCATGGATTTGTGTCATAGATCTGTCCACTAGATGTGTGTGCATGCCCTCATCACTGATCCATTACCCTGAGCTCAGTTTTCAGTGGTTGGAGGTAAGGACTGGATTCAATCAAGGGCAAGATCTAGGAACTGGAAAAGGGCCACACTTTCCAGAGGCCACATTTGGCCCCAGGCCTGAGGTTCCCCGCCCCTGATCTAGAGCTTCTGACTCCCAGCCGGTAGCAGGCAGACTCTCACCACTAGGCAATGCCTCTATGTCTGGAGTCCACAGCAGACTGCCACACCAGCCCTACAAGCTAATATTAAAGGGGCCATAGGTTGCTCTGTCATACAGCCCTTGTACAGTCATTTGTGTTCAGGTGTACAAGTATCAGTTACTTAGTTTTGTTAGGGAGAGAAAATGGGACAAGAGTATAGGAGTTGAGCTTTCTTTTCCTTTGTTGATCCTTTTTTTTTAATTTGCTCTGTTCTGTTTCTTTACAAACAAATAATGGTGATACATGGAAATAATGAGTTGGCTGTAAAGTATTTTCCAGCCTTGACAGAAATGCGAAGTTTGCCCTGGTTGCGTGCTTTAGGTGCAAGGCTTGAATCAAGGGTGGAGAACTTCTACTCCACCAGTCAAACCTGGTCTATAATTGTTTTTTTTAGTCCTTTTCTGTTTCCTGGATCCAGACCTTATCCTTAAGTGCCGAAAGAGTGAGCTTAGGGAAGGGGAGGGGAGATGAGCACATGCATTTGAGGATAAGGGATGGATCCATGGCATAGATCCATGATTTGGACTTTCTCAATTCATCCCCCGTCTGAAAACACCCCTTAATCATACCTGTACCCAACTCCTAATCATCCCACAGAACTTGTACTAGCTTTCACAGTGGTCCTTAGGAGCAAAAAGATCCCATACTCCTTGCTTTGAGGTACATCTGGTCCCTGAATAAGATTGTAGTTGGCATCATAGGGTTCAAGCCTCCCCCAATGAATTCAGTGACTAAACTTCCATTGGCATTAATGGTGAAGAACTACACCCATAGAATCACAGAGCTGGAAAGGACCTTGTAAGTTTTTCATCCAACCTCTGTTGAAGGAGGATTCACTTCTCTCTCTCTATGTGCCCCTTCACTTGTCTCTCTCCCCATGTAAATTATAGATTATAAAGGGATCTGTCTCTATTAATTACAGTTCAGCATCATGTTGCTGATGCCAAATAAATAACAAAAATCATTAAACTATCCCTATTCTTTTAAAAACAACTTTTAGGTCTTCCTATATGAGCTCCTGGTGCATTACTGACAGCAGAATTCAGCATGATATCATTACAAAAGGAAACACTATGAATTAAAATTTTGGAAGTTCCTGCAGCCATTCTCAGATAGAGGATTGTCTCTTTAAGTTACTTTTAGACAAGGTATATGACTCATTTGATTTTAAGCCCTTTCCCTGGCTTGTTCAAGTGAAGAATGACATGGACATACAGCTTTGAGGTTTCCCTGCAGATCCTGTGAAACTTCTATCATTCTCTCAATTTAAGACAAAACAAATAATAATTGATGTTTCAGTGCATGAACGCATGGCAGTAGTCATTGGTTCAAAGTTTTCACCTTGGTTAGCATCTTTTAAACAAAAACACTCAAAATTCAGCATCCTTGTGAACTGTTAGGGAAGGATTTCCTGGGACATGACATGCACTGCTGAAGCTGTCACTATAACTGAAGAGATCTACAGTAAATCATTTATTTTTCATTATTGACACTGTCAGCAGACACGCTTGGAAATGCATTATTTTGGGAATCAAAGACTGAAACGATGGGAGACAGAAGCACTATAGGTTCCCTGCCACAGACAGGGAACAGGGACAGAGTTATAAGAGGGAGCAGAGAAGCAATGGCTTTCTTTCCCCTACTGAAGTTGGAACAACAATCCTCCATGCTTTTTGTAGCTGGTTATCTGGAGACGAAGATTATTGTCTTCCTGTTATACACAGCCTGGCTGCAAACAAATCCATAATGGGAAAGCTCTTGAGAATGACTGAGTGTAGACACTGAATCATATGTTCAGAAGACAGGCCTTTAAGCAGAGTTTGGTTTCTGAGTGGGGCATTTGTTATAGAATTTCCCTTTCCCGGAGTGTGAACTGCCAGCAGAAACTGGTGATTATTTGTTAACGGTGGAATTTTTATTGCCCGATCTGAAAGGAATAGATTTTTTATCTTTACTTTCCTGTTCTGATAAGATATTGCGGTTCTCTTTGCTGACAGAAGTACATTACAGCCCTGAAAGAAATAGCCAAATCATTGAGAAATTTGAATGGAAAGCACTTCACATAGCTGTCATTTTAAACACCAGCTCTACCTAGTGCTTGTAGAGGCATTGAACCTGGCAAAGGCTATTGTGGCAATGTGTCAAGACACAGAGTTACAGTCCTGAAAATTGGTGACGATCTCCCATAGTGTAGAGATCGTGTGATAATGGGTATTTTTAGACAAGCACCTCCTCACCCATTACCCACCCATCACGCACCCATCATGCATGTTGTAGGGCCACATTGACTTCAGGGGTGGGTGATGAGTGGGGAGGCCCCTGTGGTGATCCCTAAGAACTGTCCTCAGATACATGCCTGCAGCCTTAGAGTTGTGTAGCTGTAGCTCTCCGGCCGTCACAGGACTCTGGACGGACAGTCTGCTGTCCTGTTTGGCTATCCTCAGCTATGTAAAGCTATGACAAGAAACAAGATCAGGACACTGGTTGAGTGGAGCTCACCTGCAACCCAGAGTATGGTTTCTTGTGCCTGTAAGGACCCTGACTGGTGTCCCTAGGGCCCTGAGTGGAGTGGCTGGCACTTCAACATCACCGAGGTACTCTGGCCAGGGCCCTAGCACTGCTCAGGCCACACCTCCTACCCAGCCTTGATTCACGTAGCTGCTAGCTTGTATATAAGGCCAGCCCAAAGCTACAGGAAGCTGGATGGATCATCAGTTAATATCCTGGTTCCTGGTCCTCCTGCCTATCTGTCTTTTCCATGCTTTCTCTTTAAACTTTGGGACTGACTCTGCACCCGCTTGGACCTCATGTGTGCCTTAGACTGGTTCGTGACTGGCCCTTCTGACCCCTACATTCAACCCAGTCCTCCTAACCCTACCTTGTATTTGACTTGGAGCCCGCCTGGCACCCACCCTGTGCTGGCCAGTGCATCTCTCCACAGCTGCCCCAGTACCCACTCCATAACTGCCAGTATTAGGGATGGGTGAACGCGGTTCGGAGTTCGGCCCGAACTCGGTCTGTTCGGACAACCGAACCGAACTTCTGAACCAAACGCTCGAACTTCCGAACAGTTCGGAAAAGTTTGGATGAGTTCGGGGGTGGGAAAAATGTGACTTTGGGTGGGAAAAATGTGACTGGAAGGGGGAGGCAGCTGAGGAGCAGACTTCCTGGCACCAGTGGTGGACACCAGGGGTGGTTTCAGGGCCAAAAATACCAATACAGAAAAAATTTCGGTTTTGGGGTCCAATAGCAATTTTTTGAATATCCAGCAGAGTTCAGCTGAACCGAACTCTGCTGAACCGAACAGCTGAACCCGAACTCGGGTTTTGAACCAAACAGCTGAACCCGAACTCGAGTTTTGAACCGAACAACTGAATGTCTGAACATCCGACCAGCGTTCTGTTCACCCATCTCTAGCCAGTATGCCTACTCTGCCACAGGCCCATGAGCCTGCTCTTCTGTCTGCCCGCTTCGATCCAGCTGTCCATCTGTCCACCCACCAACCCTGTTCTATCACCTGTTCCATGTACTGATTCCCCATTTGATCCTTCAACCACATCCTGCACTGACCCTCCTGAACCTTGCATCTGTTCCTGCACAACTCTCTGGATCTTGATCCTGCCATGACTCATTGTGCCCCAGCCCTTGGTTCCTGAAAGTCCCTCAGCCTTGTCTTTAGCATGGCCCACCGAAGCCTTTACCCAGCCTTCTAAACTGCCCTGTCCTGATCATCACCACCTGAATAACCTGTTAGCAGGAGACACCCCCTCCTTCCACACATGACTGTTGGGGGACTGGTACCCCAATGTCCACTCAATTCTTAAATTTAGGGGAATTAGCTGAACTAGTTGAATTAGGGGTCCCCACGTGGCACAAAGATCAGTCTAAGGTCCGATATGCACTACAGTCAGGTTTATGTACTCTCCCCAAGAGTAAAGAAAGAAAGGGAGACAAGTGTTTAATAAAAAAAGGAATACTTATTTCAAAGGGACACCAAAAAACACACAATGGGATATTCACACATAATCAACACAGTCCTGGTCCAGCTGGTGGTTTACAGGGAGAACACAAGCGACTGAGGGGAAAATGAAAGTAATGTGGAGGGTGAGGGAGGGGGAACATGGGGGAGACACAGAGAGAGAGAAAAGAGCAAAAGAGAGAGAAAGAGAGAGAGAGAGAGAGAGAGAGAGAAGCAAGAGGGGAAGTCAGGACCAATGGTTGCCTCTCTTTGCCATTGAAAGGGGACAGGCATCACGCAGATCCAGCGAGGTTCGGGGATGAAGGAAAAGGGGCAGACCAAAGTCTGGGAGACCCCTTAAGACACAGACATGCACAGAGAGACCCACACATGTCTGCATCCAAAGCTTTCTCAAATTTGGAGGGGGAGTGATGAGCAGTTATAGGGTTTAGGATAAATGATTTGGGATAGGCTCAGGGAGGCTCATAGGGTGGACAAAAGGAATTCTGGATGTGTGTCCAGGTACAACAAAGGGAAGATGCATACGGGGGCTAAGGGGACAAAGGACACATCTGGGCATGAAAGGAGAGAGGCTTTCAGGTGATTTGGAGATGGAAGGGAATCATGAGAGGAGCACTAGACTGAAGGGCGACACCAAGGTGCATTTTCACCAATCCGGCATGGGGGCATTGGCTTGTGTGGGAGAAACATAGAGTGCTCTAGTTTTCCATGCCTTTGAGGCCATTGCTAGTCCAGGTTCTATTCATCTGTGGTTCCTTAAAACAGGGAGGAGGCCGTTTCTTAATTGCCCCATACTTACTCATGGCTTCCTCCTCTTAATCACCTTTTCCAAGGGCAGACTGGTTTTTGCATGAAGGGGGTTCTTCCCCCTAGGCTCCATCGTGGCTCAGCTCCAACCCTGCTCGAGCTCCCCCATGCCCACCAACCCACATGGCCTTGCTGAACATGGCTGTCTTTTTGGGGAGACTTCCGCGTCTCTGGCAACAATTTGCAGACACTCCAAAGGCCAGGTTGCCCACAAATGAGGCTCGGTGGGTCCTATTTTATGCCAGTGCTTCTTATACTCATTGCCCGTAATCACATGCCCTGCAGATTCCATACACGGTCATGCATGTGCACAGTTTCCACGTGGAAGAATGTGCCCACAATGAGGATCCACACAATTTGTGCTTGACTGCATGCACATGTGGTTCTGCACGGAATCCGTGGAGCTTGGGATTGAACACACAGTTGCCATTTTTAGTTTATTCATGGAGCCCTATACGGTTGCACAGTTTGCACTTGCCTGGTACTGACTCTGATAATCCAGAAAGACACTCCTAAAAATCCCAATCCATTGAATAGATGCCCAAAGCGCAAACTTTATGACATTTTTGCAAAACTGAGTGTATCTTCTTATGAGTTGAGGACTGAAAGCCTAATTGTCTGGGGTTTTTATCTCGTAAAATGGTAATGATTTCCAGAGAATCAGGATTGACTTTTTTTTGTTTATCCAAACCAAGAAGACTTTAACAAGTGGATTGTCAGATACAACCGCTCCATGAGAAGAAACAGCAATGATAATATATTCTATGCAGATTAACATTCTGACCTCTGGATTTCTCTGAACCTTTAACGTTGGAAAGAGTAGGGATGGGCGAACGAGGTTTGGAAGTTCTGAGTTAGGACCAAACTCGGTCTGTTCAGTCGACCAAACCGAACTTCCGAACCGAACTCGAATTTCAAACCAAACTGAACTGAATTTCCGAACTCCGTTCTGTTTGCCCATCCATAGTGGCAACACACACCAAAAAAACTGGTTTTGAATGGCCAAACTTGGTTTGGAAGTTCAGAATTCGACCGAACTCGGTGTGTTCGGTCGACCGAACTAAACTACCTAACCAAACTCTAATTTCAAACCGAACCGAACCTCCGAACTCAAATTTCAAACTGAACCGAACCAAACTGAATTTCCGAACTCCGTTCTGTTCGCCCATCCCTAGGAAAGAGAAGCAGAGTGAATGCCCTTGATACTATTGACAACCCGGAGATCATCACTTTATAGACACTCCTTCAACTGAACTGGAGCAATTACTTGCACATTTTGTCAACTGAAATGGATAAAAGAAGCGTGGTTTTCCCAAGCTATTTAAAAAAAATAGTTCTCTTTTATACAAGATCATGTTTAAGTCTCTAAACAAATCCATGTAAATGGAATGTTTTACTTCAAGGGATGCAATACTTAGCCCTTTGTATGCTTTTGGAAAGTGTATCCCCTCCTGAAATATTTCACCCCCAATAACATTTCAATGAGAATCTGCTCAAAGTACCTTATCCATGTTGATAAATCCATGTCACTATTTAGAGTGACTAAATAAAGCACTCAGCAGCGGCCTGGACAAAAGAGTGGAACAGAGCAATCAGCACCAAGGAGTCAGAACTGCAAGAAAGCTTCAAAGAAGGCCAATGTGGCAGCTGGCAAGCCTGGTGTGAGAAAAAGAACTGCTTTGGGAGAAATCAGTAACAAAGTGTGCATGGACAGCTTTAGAATTTGCAGGGTGAAGATAAAATGCAGGGACTCTGGTGGCCCCACCTCCTTCCAAGTAGTCCCACCCCCTCATGTGTACCCTCTTCAGGGTCCTAGAGGTGATCAAATTTGGGGCCCTGAGTGCGGTCTGCATCCTGCCTTGGTGAACACAGGGCCACTGCAGGCCCCTGGAAGTTGCCCAAGGTCACCCTGTGGTAAGGCCAGCTCTGAAAGTGTACAGGTAGCAACCCAGAGAGATTCTGAAGCAGGCACAAATACTGCCTGATTTTGGGGAGAAGGTTATGACCTGTCTCTTATACACATCTAGATGTGTATAAGAGACAGGGCCACATTTGGCCCCAGGCCTGAGGTTCCCCGCCCCTGATCTAGAGCTTCTGACTCCCAGCCGGTAGCAGGCAGACTCTCACCACTAGGCAATGCCTCTATGTCTGGAGTCCACAGCAGACTGCCACACCAGCCCTACAAGCTAATATTAAAGGGGCCATAGGTTGCTCTGTCATACAGCCCTTGTACAGTCATTTGTGTTCAGGTGTACAAGTATCAGTTACTTAGTTTTGTTAGGGAGAGAAAATGGGACAAGAGTATAGGAGTTGAGCTTTCTTTTCCTTTGTTGATCCTTTTTTTTTAATTTGCTCTGTTCTGTTTCTTTACAAACAAATAATGGTGATACATGGAAATAATGAGTTGGCTGTAAAGTATTTTCCAGCCTTGACAGAAATGCGAAGTTTGCCCTGGTTGCGTGCTTTAGGTGCAAGGCTTGAATCAAGGGTGGAGAACTTCTACTCCACCAGTCAAACCTGGTCTATAATTGTTTTTTTTAGTCCTTTTCTGTTTCCTGGATCCAGACCTTATCCTTAAGTGCCGAAAGAGTGAGCTTAGGGAAGGGGAGGGGAGATGAGCACATGCATTTGAGGATAAGGGATGGATCCATGGCATAGATCCATGATTTGGACTTTCTCAATTCATCCCCCGTCTGAAAACACCCCTTAATCATACCTGTACCCAACTCCTAATCATCCCACAGAACTTGTACTAGCTTTCACAGTGGTCCTTAGGAGCAAAAAGATCCCATACTCCTTGCTTTGAGGTACATCTGGTCCCTGAATAAGATTGTAGTTGGCATCATAGGGTTCAAGCCTCCCCCAATGAATTCAGTGACTAAACTTCCATTGGCATTAATGGTGAAGAACTACACCCATAGAATCACAGAGCTGGAAAGGACCTTGTTAGTTTTTCATCCAACCTCTGTTGAAGGAGGATTCACTTCTCTCTCTCTATGTGCCCCTTCACTTGTCTCTCTCCCCATGTAAATTATAGATTATAAAGGGATCTGTCTCTATTAATTACAGTTCAGCATCATGTTGCTGATGCCAAATAAATAACAAAAATCATTAAACTATCCCTATTCTTTTAAAAACAACTTTTAGGTCTTCCTATATGAGCTCCTGGTGCATTACTGACAGCAGAATTCAGCATGATATCATTACAAAAGGAAACACTATGAATTAAAATTTTGGAAGTTCCTGCAGCCATTCTCAGATAGAGGATTGTCTCTTTAAGTTACTTTTAGACAAGGTATATGACTCATTTGATTTTAAGCCCTTTCCCTGGCTTGTTCAAGTGAAGAATGACATGGACATACAGCTTTGAGGTTTCCCTGCAGATCCTGTGAAACTTCTATCATTCTCTCAATTTAAGGCAAAACAAATAATAATTGATGTTTCAGTGCATGAACGCATGGCAGTAGTCATTGGTTCAAAGTTTTCACCTTGGTTAGCATCTTTTAAACAAAAACACTCAAAATTCAGCATCCTTGTGAACTGTTAGGGAAGGATTTCCTGGGACATGACATGCACTGCTGAAGCTGTCACTATCACTGAAGAGATCTACAGTAAATCATTTATTTTTCATTATTGACACTGTCAGCAGACACGCTTGGAAATGCATTATTTTGGGAATCAAAGACTGAAACGATGGGAGACAGAAGCACTATAGGTTCCCTGCCACAGACAGGGAACAGGGACAGAGTTATAAGAGGGAGCAGAGAAGCAATGGCTTTCTTTCCCCTACTGAAGTTGGAACAACAATCCTCCATGCTTTTTGTAGCTGGTTATCTGGAGACGAAGATTATTGTCTTCCTGTTATACACAGCCTGGCTGCAAACAAATCCATAATGGGAAAGCTCTTGAGAATGACTGAGTGTAGACACTGAATCATATGTTCAG
>QEPC01013565.1:18192-37825 GCA_003113815.1 Sphenodon punctatus
CTTATTCGGTAGACTTGTACTGAATCATCTGTTTTGATAGACCTGCATTTCATTATTTGCTGTTGTTCATTAAACTTTATTATTATTATTTTGAACATTTGTTGTTTAAATAGAAGCAATTCTTTTGTTTACTGTTTTCCTCTCTTTCCTAACCAGTAGAATGCAGCGAGTGGTTCTTGGGGAGTCTTTTTCATCATACCGAGACCTCTCATGTGGAGTCCCACAGGATTCGGTTTTGTCCCCTCTCCTGTTCAACATATACATGCAGCCACTCGGTTATGTGATCAGGAGGTTGGGCGTGCGGTGTCATTAATATGCTGATGACACCCAGCTGAATCTCTCTTTTTCAACAGACCCAGGCCCTGCAGTCTCAGTGCTTACTCGGTGTTTGACGGCTGTAGGGGACTGAATGAAGACTAACTGTGACTGAGGCTGAATCCCGACAAGGGAGAATTGATGTTGGTGGGTAAGGCGATGGAGATGGTGGTCCCCATTATTGGTGGGGTCTTCCCTCCATTGGTACCCCAGGTACGGAGTCTGGGGTTGCTCCTCGATGTGCAGCTCTGCCTGGATGCGCAGGTGGAAGCTGTGGCGAGGAGTACCTTTCATCAATTACATCTAGTGTGATGGCTTTGACTGTTTGTCTCAGGCTCTGACCAGGCCACCATCATCCATGCTTTCATCACATCCAGATTGGACTATTGTAACGTGCTGTACATGGGCCTACCTATGATGACGGCTCAGAAACTGCAGCTGGTGAAGAATGTGGCAACCTGTCTTCTGGTAGGACTGGGCCACTGGGAGCATATCTCACCAGTGCTCTGCTCTCTGCGCTGGCTGCCAGTGGTTTTCTGGACCCGATTCAAGGTGTTGGTTTTGGCCTAGTCCCTACCTATCTGTGGGACCACCTCATTCCCCGGGTGCTTGACCGACCCCTGTGGTCATCTGGGGGCACCCTGCTCCAGGTCCACCAAATCTTCCAGGGGGCCACGCAGGGGAGGGTGTTCTTGGTGGCCAAACCACAGCTGTGGAACTCCCTTCCAGTGGCGGTCCATTTAGCCCCATATCTCCCCTCTTTTTGGAAAAGTTGTAAGACCTGGCTGATCCGCCAGGCATTTGGCGGGGGACATGGGTGAGGGGGTGGGTTGTTGGGTAGGGGTTATTTTTCTTTTTGTCCTCCTTTTAGTTGTACTTTAATTGTTTTAATGTTTGTTTTGAAGATTGTAAGCCGCCCCTCCTGCCTGTGGCAGGAGGGGTGGGGTAGCAAAACTCTAAATAAATAAAAAATAAATAGAATTATTGGTGTGTCACACCACCAAATAAAATGTTAATCCAGTCACATATTTTGTAACCATTATCCACTACAGGTGTCTCACCGCCCCACCCATTTGAATAACGTACTTTTGATTTCCTCAGAATTTTGAAGGTATGACTCTGTCTTGCAAGATGCTGATTAGTCTAGACACAGTCTTGCACAGGTGAGAGTTTTAACACCTGCTTAAATGTAAGCACGTGTGTAGCCTGTGAATCACATGGCATTGGTTGGACTAATAAAATGTTTAAAGGAATCATTCTAGGTTGCTTGGCAAATTACATGAACTTGATCATTGTGGTGGTTAATTCCTACTTTGTGGCATTCAGTAGCAAAAACCAAGTACATTCTTGAATGGTGGTGAATCAAATTTCTACCGAACACTGCACAGATATGAATAACAATTTAGGACAATATGATTTAATTTAAGAAAGTGAAGTGAAATTTGTAACTGAGAACAGAATTTAGCCAAAGAGGTTTTAATAGCCCAAGAGCTTTTAATAGGATTTAGCCAAGAGCTTTTAAAAGTGTTTGTTCTGAAAATAAAATGGAAATACAGAGAACGAGCAAGCGTGAAATTGCTGTGATCATTTTTTTCCATACCTAATTTTCATTTAAAATCCCATGTAACAGTTCTCATTGCTTTAAAGGGAAATATCCTATTCCCTTAATAACTGGAAAGTATGCCCTTTCTTGAGACTTGCAATTTTTAACCTATCTAGAGTATATACGGTGGTTTCCCAAATAACCTTCAGCTGTTACAATTTGCATGTGAGAAAGTGGCAATTTAACCATGATATTCCTGCTTCAACTCACTTAGTTCCTCAGTTTGTTTATTTATTTATTTATTAAAAACTCGTATACCTCACCCTCCCCAACCACAGGTGACTCAGGGTGGCTTACAACAATAAAACAAAAAAACAATAATAATTCAATGAAAATACAACATAATATAAAACTTTCTGTCAGCCCATCTCCCTCCCTTCACCCCTCCCCCATCACATCCCTCCCTCACCCATTCCCTCCACAATATGCATGGTGGAACAGCCAGGATTTACAAGTCCGAGGAAAAGTAAGCAAGTCTGGGGCCAGGTGAGTCTCCTCTGGGATGGAATTCCACAGCCAAGGTGTGGCCACCGAGAATGTACTCTCCATAGTGGCCCCACAATTTACTTGGGGGTCCTCCAAGAAGGCGCCCCCAGCAGATCGCAGGAGCCGATCCAGGACCTGGGGAGTGAGGTAGTTGTGCAGATAGGTCGGGTCGAGGCCATGTAGGGCTTTAAAGGTGAAAACCAACACCTTGAATGAGGCCCGGAAGAAAATAGGCAGCCAGTGCAGAGAACGGAGCACTGGTGTAATGTGCTCCCAGCAACCCAGCCCCATCAGGAATCGGGCTGCCGCATTCTGCACCATCTGCAACCTCTGGACCATCACCAAGGATAGCCCCGCATAGAGCACATTTCAGTAGTCCAGTCATGAGGTAACAAAAGCATGAATGATGGTGGCTTGGTCAGAGTCCGAGACATAAGGTTAAAGCCGCCAAACTAGATGTAACTGGAAGGAAGCCCCCTTTGCCAGCATCTTCACCTGGATATCCAAGCAGAGCCTGGATTCCAGGAGCACCCCTAGACTCTACACCTGGGAGGGACAAACCCTGTCAATGATGGCGGAAGTTGCACCTGTCGCTCTCCCACCAACTTCACCTTCATCTTGTCAGGATTCTACTTCAGTCAGCTCCACCTCATCCAGTCCCCCACAGCTGTCAAACACTGGGAAAGCACAGAGAGTTCTGGGCCTGGGTCCAATGAAAATGAGAGGTACAGCTGAGTGTCATCAGCATATTGATGACAATTCACTCCGAACCGCCTCATGACCTCACCTAATGGCTGTATGTACACGTTGAACAAGAGCGAGGACAGAATAGAACCTTGCAGGACACCACATGAGAGGTCACGGTGGGAACATGACTTGTCCCCCAGCACCACCCATTGGGTCCTACCAGCTAGGTAGGAACTGAACCACTGTAGAACTGTCCCACCCAAACCTGCCTGGTCCAGCAAGTGAGTCACCAACAGCTCATGATCAACTGTGTTAAACAAAAGCTGCCGAGAGATATTATAGGACCAGTAAGGTTGAATGTCCCTGGTCCATCTTCTGGCGCAGGTCATTGGCCAATGACACAAGCACAGTCTCAGTGCCATATCCTGGGTGGAAACCAGACTTGGGAGGGATCTAGAAAGCTGAGGTTATCTAGATGCTCCTGGAGCTGCTGAGTCACCACCCGTTCAGTAACCTTCCCTAAAAAGGGAAGGTTAGAGACTGGCCGATAACTGGCGAACGAATCAATGTAGTGCGATGACCATCATAGCAATCACACTGGTGGAAAATGGTTTCTAACTAAGTTTGTGGAACAGTTTCTGCAAATTAAATTTACATATACTTACAAACTGCAAACAGTTAATGTATTTCCTCTGCTTAGTCTATGCCTGAAGATAAAATTTGTTGATAAGTATGGATCAAATCCTTCAGTCTGTGTTCTGATTTTTCAGAGAGGGGAAAATATGTTATCTTGCCATTCTTTTGAATGGTGGCTACTTTTAAAAATGGTTTGAAGTCTCATCCATTAAAAATGGATGAGAACTGGCATGTTGTAATCCTCAGTAACAACTGAAGGCCACTTGATTTGGAAAGAAACATTTTGAATATAACAAAATAAAAGCATTTAAAAATGACATTCAAAACATGTAAAATAATGTCTTCTTCAGATGGTGAATTCTCAAGGGGAGATTTAGGGCCAGATTCTCAAAGGAGTTCAGTGTCAGAATTGTAGATTTTCAGAAAATTCAGATCCCATTTCTACCACTAGCATGTTTCTGTTCTAACAACATACTGTGCAACATAGTACTGTTTTAGTTAACCATTGCTTTATTTCTCTTGTATTCCTATTTATTAGTTTTCCATAACATTAATTCAGAAATTTGCATTTTATTGGGTTGTTTTTCAGGAACAGAAAAGGGGAAAGAAGACATTTTTATAATCACCATTGTACGCCACTTCCAAACATCTTCTGTGTTAAATGGCATAGACAATATCTTTCCCCACTTATCATCCCTTTCTGGATTACTACCAAGATCTCAGTCTTACACTATCCTACAGTTTCTACCTGTTTGTTTTAACTTTAAAGCCCTAAATGGATTCATGAATTAGGACTAACTGTATATATCAGAATTCATGTCCCATCTGCCATTCATATGTTTGACATCATTTGCAAATAGGGTTACCACCTCTTTCTGTTTGAGCTAGAGTCTCCAAATTTTAGCCTGTCATCTCTGGGATCTGTGGTGTCCTTGGATAACGTAGAGACATTGAGACTTCAGGGCTAGCAGGGGTGGGACCACTTTAGAAAGAAGTGGTGTGAACAGGCTCTCCTGCCTCCTTTCTGATATGGCCATGTCTCCAATAGTGCATTGTGATGTCACAGCACGTATGGCCACATCATAAAGGAGCAGGAGAGTCCCTTTGTCCTGCCTCCTTCACATCAAAGCTGCAGGTAAGGTGAAAAATTGTATGTAGAATATATTTTGGACTTGCCTGGGTACTATGGTAAGTTCCCAATAAATATACACTGATCATACTCTATTGAAGCAAATTGTGTTTTGTGTCTCAACATCAACAAGAGAAACAGTTGCTGCACTGCTTCCTCCTTTACTGAAGAAGTGTGTGGAGCTCTAGCATGCTGGCATTAGGGCTGAAATGGGTTCTCTGTGTGGATTTTGTCTTCGATGGATCGACCTGATCCAATCTAGGTCCAATGAAACCCTAACCAATGAAGCCTGGAGATCCACCCCTGGAAGAGTGAGCTACCACTCACTGCTTAGGGATGTGCGAACGTGGTTCAGATGTTCGGACATCCGAACCAAACTCGAAAATTGCCGAACAGTTCAGTCATGTTCGAGTGAGTTTGGATGAGTTTGGGGGTGGGAAAAACATGACTTTGGGTGGGGAAAACGTGACTGGAAGGGGGAGGCAGCTGAGGATCAGACTTCCTGGCACCAAGGGTGGAGACCAGGGGGTTGTTTCAGGGCCAAATGATACTGATACCAAAAAAATCTTCGAATTCGGTATCGGTATTGGTATCAATAGTACTATTTTCGAATGTTCAGCCAAATTTGGCCGAACCAAACTCCGCCGAACTGAACAACCGAACCCAAACTTGGGTTTCAAACTGAACGTCCAAACATCTGAACCACATTCTGTTCGCACATCCCTACCACTGTTATCACCAGAAGACACTGGCTCCCAGTGACTGGAACAGGTGACTCGCCGTGGAAGGGGGGTGTCACTGGGGTCCAGCATCATGGTGAGGGGACGGTAGAGGTGGTCTACTAATAGCAGTGGCAGAGACTGGAGATTGGAGATCCACCATGGTAACCATCCCATGGCAGAGCTTTGTGCACAGTTTTGAAATTGCAGACAATCAAAAGCTGATCCATTTCAGCCTTAGCTGACATCCTTAATATTGTTGTAGCTAGCACCTTCTCAGAGGAACTGTAATTTTGCTTCAGTGGAATAGTCTTGACATTGTTTTGTGAAATGTGGAAAAGGGAGATGGTAGAAAGAAGAGCGGGAACATTAATCATAGTACCAATTTAACATGCTGCATAATCTGAAAGTAGCATATGTATATAAAATGATTTGTTCCATATTTTAGAACAATACCTGTGAAGGCTTTTACCAGTGGCATTTCTACACACAGTAGTGTAGTAGATAAAACCTGTGCTGATTACTAGGGGTGGGACTCCAGGGAGATTATCGGGTATCGGATTTACCGGTATCAGATCTCCCGATATCTGATTTATCAGAATATCAAATGTTTAACATTGCAGATTTTATCGGTTTTTTAACTTTGCGGCCATTGACTTCCATGGACAGTGTTAAAAATCCAATAAAACAGGCAGTGTTAAAAATCCAATATTGCTGATACCTACAATTATCAGTGGTACTGGATTAATCCAATACCACTCATTATCAGCATTATCGGATTAATCTGATACTGATAGTCCCACCCCTACTGATTACTTAAAATAAAAAGACTCAGAAGAGCAAACTCTCGAATCTGCCATACACTTTTGAAGCACAAGGGGTGACATCAGAACAGCAGGCAAAGGAACTACTGACAGTAATCAAGTTGTAAAGTGGTTAATTGGAATTGGTGGTTGGAGTAGGGGGCTACTGGGGTGTGTGTTGGAAATGGCTCTAGGACTTGGGTGTTTGACCCCTGAGGTATATGGGAATTGGGTTATGGAGAGGGGTGGGTCCTGGACCAGGCTCCCTGGTGTGAGGTGTGTGTGTATGCTCCTAGAAGGGACTACTTGGTGGCAGCACGTGGTGGAGATTGGGGTGGTGGTTCTGAGGGGGTAGAGAGGGAGGGGGTTTACCCCAGGATCTGGACGCAGCAGCCTATGGCTGGGACTGAGTCACAGCAGATGGGGGGGGGGAGCAGTCATAGGGGTCATTGTAGGGCAGGGGAGCTATGGTCTCGGGGGATGATTGAACTGGATGACCCGGGGGCCAAGGTGTTTGGTGCCTGTCCCCAGGGTCAGCCTCCCTCCCTCAGGTGGGGGGATGGATCAAGGTTTAAGGCCCTGTGGGCCGGTGCTGCTGTTGAGTGCGAGGTCTGTAGTTAATAAGACATCAGTTATCCGGGACATGGTCTTGGATCGGGCTGAAGACCTTGCATGTTTCACAGAGACTTGGCTGGATGGGGAGGCAGGCCCGATCTTGACGGACCTTGCTCCAGCGGGGTACTCCATGCAACACCAGCCCCAGCTGGGGGGACAGTGTGGTTACAGTTTTTGAAGGAGTCTTGGACTGCTTGGAGGTATCCAGTGAAGTTAATCCCAGGGATCTAGGCTCTTCACCTTATGTTTGAGTTGGCCAGGGACAGAACTGGAGTACTGCTGGTGTACCAGGTTCCTTCCTGCCCAGCAGCATCCCTTTCTGCTCTAGCGGAGTTGGTGTTGGGGGTGGTGTTGCACTCCCCGAGGGCAGTGGTCCTTGGGGATCGCAACATTCACGCTGACGTTTGCCTTGTGGGGGCAGAGCATGAGTTCATGGCCGCCATGGCAACCATGGACCTGTCCCAGATAGTTAGTGGCCCCACACATGGGGGGGCATGTGCTCAACCTGGGACGTGAACCAGCTGAGTGAAGTTGGCTGTTCTCTATGGTGGGGAAACCAGTTAACATTTGATGTTGGGTAAAACAGGCATAGAATGTTATTGAAGATATCTCCTTAAGAAATGAAACCCTGTCTATGGGCTTGATGTGGCCGATATAGGTGCACTTCCCACAAAGTGGGGGCTTCACAAAGCAAGACTAGTACAGTCCAGGGTCCCCACATCCTTTCTCATGCCTTGGGTCCCGATGGGGGACAAGGCCAGCCCCTCTCCCACCCAGGAGCTTACACTGTCAGGTGGAGGGGGAGGTGTCCTTAGGTTGTTCCATTAATTGGGCTGGGAACCTGAGTGTGCCTCAGGCAACCTTGGTGTTCTTTTGTCATTGGTGTAAAATACTGGAGGGGAATGATGATGAGGTAGAGAGAGAGAGACTTCATTCCAAACTCAGGGTAGCATTTATTGAAGGCATTAAGATGACAGAGAGGCCTATATAGTTATGACATTTTGAGATCCCTGCCTACAGTATGCCAAGCAGGCTTCCTCTGCTGGCTACCTGAGTAACCATCAAGATCTGGTCTGGAATTGCTCCAGAGTCCTGTCTGATGAAACTGATACAAAATGTAGAGTGGACTCCTCAACATTACAATTGGTGACTGAACCCAGCTTGTTAGGGAGTGGAGTTACCCCGCCCCCCCACCAGTGTCATTTTGGATTGACAATAAAGAGTGTGGGTGTTAAAAACCTAACAATGTCTTCTCGTCTCCTTCCGGTATGCGGTGACAAATGAACTGCAAAGGTTATCTCACTAAGCATGACCTTTTCCCCATCTGTGGCAACAGCTGACTGAGATTTTATGAAGCGATTTCCAAATTTATACCTACTGATCCTTAATCATAACTAGATTGCTCTGTTCTGTAAGTATGTGAATTAAATAGACTTAAATATTTTTCCTGGTCCGAGATTCATGCACCTATACTTGGACAGTATAGAAATTGAACCCAAAACAAAGACTTATTTCATTTCACAATGACTTCCTATTTTGGAGAGATCAGATATAATGCCATCTTTGTATGTAGGAGGAAAATATCTTGTTTTTTCCAGACAATCCTTAGAGAATAATAGATTAAACGACATCGCTTACAGTCTTCCTAAAATTGATGGATTTGATGCATTCTCCCACATTCTGCATTAAAAAATGAGTTAACGATCATGTAAGGATGGAATCTGGTGAGAAGTTGGAAGAGCAAGATGATGGTGTTAAAATGTCTTGTCGGATACTCAGTCAGCCTTAGCTTGTGGGTATTTATTTGTGACAAAGACTATATTTTTATGGGTGTTTTCAGACGTTACGGGGCTGGTTGGCCCCGTACCAAAAACAACCCATTCATCCCCCGCTGGGATGACCCCATCACGCCGTATCAGACGTGCCGGGGGATCTCGGTGGGGAATCTGGGAGGGGGCAGGGCCGTGCGGTGCAACGTGCGGCCGCATGGCCCCACCCCCTCCACTCTTCCCGCAGTCCGCCCTCTGGGGAGACGGGCGGGTGGCAGGGCCAATGCAGCCGCAGCGTCTGGCCAAATTCGCCACGGCCCGGGATCCCGCCGGTGATCCCGGGCTGTGGCGCCTGACCAGACGTGCTTTTTTTTTGGTCCCCGCTGGGGATCACTTTCACCACGCTTCCCGGGAAAGTCCCCCGGGGAGCCCGGGAAGCGTGGTTGAAATTGACCCCATGTGCGGATTGACTGTGGCAAACATCTGGCGGCCGCCAAACAGAGGTTTGAGGCACAGTGACCACAGGTGGGTATTCACCGTGGTTCACTGTGATCTCGTAACATCTGAAATCACCCTATGATGTGATTTTTAATATAGCATCCTGTGTGTGTGTGTGTGTGTGTATATATATATATATATATATACAGACACACAAAGGATGCTTTTCAAGCTTGCTTTAGCAGTAACGTTGAGCTTTGGGGAGGTAAAAGAAGCATCATTTATGGAATTATGGGAACTTTGAGTAACTCCAGAATGGACTAAATTGAACAGTAAAAGAACTATAGTAGAAAGGAGAAAAGAGCAATTAATGTAGACAGGGTAAACAGAGGGATCAAGTAAAGGGAAATGGAAGTCTGGAGGCGAAGCTGACATAAAGAAGAAAAGATTGTTAGAGGAAGAGATAAGTAGGTGCATTTGGATTATTTATTAATATGTATTTATTGATGACAGCCTAACAGTATGCACAATTTAAGTAGAGGTATTTATTTATTTACAAAACATTTCTATCCCACACCCTCCTGCAACTCGGCAGCTCGGGTGGAGAACAACATCAAAACACAACAATAAAATCATAACAATAAAATAATTATAACTACTAACTCTCTCTCTATATATATATATAAACACATAAAATAGCAGTTGGCAATCAAACCCCTCCCCATCCTACCCACCTCCCTCCCCAAAGGCCCAGCGGAACAACCAGGTCTTACAACATCTGCGGAAAGAGAGGAGATCAGGGGACAGACGGGCCTCTAACGGGAGAGACTTCCACAGCTGAGTTGCAGCCACTGGAACGCCCTCCCCGCTGTTGCCACCTGGCATACCTGGGGGACTTCGAGTTGGGCGCCCCTGACCGACAGCAAGGGCTGCGAAATGACCTGAGGCTTGAGGCAGTCTTGAAGATACACAGAACCCAAGCCATTTAGGGCTTTATAAGACATAACCAATAGGCAGCCAGTGCAGAGTCCGGAGCACCGGTGTAATGTGCTTGCGGTGACCTGTCCCCGTTAGGAGGTGGACTGCTGCATTCTGCACCAGTGGTAACCTCTGTACCATCGCCAAGGGTAGCCCCATGTATTCCAGTAGTCCATTTGAGAGGTAATGAAAGCATGGATGATGGTTGCAGATCTGAGCCCGAGACATACGGCTGCAGCTGTTGCACCAGATGTAATTGGCAAAATGCTCCTCTTACCACAACCTCCACCTGACAGTCCAGACGGAGCTGCAGGTCGAAGAGCACCCCCAGATTACAGACCTGAGTGGCCAGAGGGGGGGCAGACCTTGTCAGTGATGGGAGCCACACACACACACACACACAGCCCTAGCTATCAACATCACTTCCATCTTGTCGGGATTCAGCCTCAGACGGGTCATCCTCCTCCAGTCCCCTACAGCTGCCAAGGTAAGCACCGAGACTGCCGGGCCTAGGTCTCCATAAAACGAGAGGTAACGTCGTATATCATTGGCGTACTGATGACATCGTACGCTGAACCCTCTCATGACCTCACCCAACAGTTGCATATACATGTTGAACAGGAGAGGGGACAGAATAGAAACCTGAAGGACTCCACATGTGACATTCCGGGGAGACGATGTATATTCCCCAAGAACCACTCATTGAGTTCTCCCTGCCAGAAATGAGTGGAACCATTCAAGAACAATTCTGCTCACTCCAGCCTGGTCCCGCAGCCTCGCCACCAACATCTCATGGTCAATGGTATCAAATGCCGCCGACAGATCCAGTAAGATCAAAATTGAGGATCTGTCCTGATCCAATTCACGGTGCAGTTCATCGACCAAGGCCACAAGTGCAGTCTTCGTGCCAAACCCGGGGCGAAAATCAGACTGCGAGGGATCAAAAAAACAGACCAGGTCCAAATGCTACTGTAACTGCCAGGCTACCACCTGCTCAATAACATTCCCTAAAAAGGGAAGGTTAGAGTCTGGCAATGGAGTCAGCATCCAAAGATGGCTTCTTGAGCAGAGGCCGCACCACCGTTTCTTTGAGACGGCTCAGCACCCTGCCCTCTCTAAGTGAGGCGTTGATCACCCCCACCAGCAAAGGCCCTAATGTCTCCTGGATGGCCTTCACCAGCCAGGATCTAATTAACAACAGATGGCCCAAACAGTCCCAACCAAGGATATCCGCCGTGTCAGTGGACAACACCCACTAAAACTGATCCCAGAACAACAGAACTGGTGGGACTTTTTGTACCTCTGATACATCCACTGTCCTAAATGCAGCATCGAGATTGTGCTGAATCTGGGCAATTTAATCCACAAAAAAATCAGCAAACATGTCACAGTGGGCACTGGAAAATTCCAGTTCCAGATGGAGAGAGGCTGGACTGACCAGCCTCTGCAGCACATGAAAAAGCTCCGCTGGGCGTGATTTTGCAGATGCGATGAGGGCAGCAAAGAACTCCTTCTTTGCTGCCTGTACCGCAACAGCATAAGCTCTTAAAATAGCTTTCTGCTGCAATCAGTCAGCTTAGCACAAGTCTGGTGCCACCATCGCTCCAACCACCATGCATCCTCATTCATCTGGCGCAGGTCCTCCATAAACCATGCTGACCCCCACCGTCAGCTCTTCAGAAGCAGACGCTTGGGAGCCGTTCGGTCGATAGCCTCAGCCAACAAGCTGTCCCAGAAGGCATTGAGGTCATCGAGTGAACGATCATCAAGATTGGAAGGCATTTCCCCTAGAGCATTCTGAAACCTCTCTGGTTTCATAAGTCTCTGGGGGTGGACCCAACGAACCGGCCCCACACCTTTCCGGAGGCCGACATGTGCCAGGAGACTGGTCCAGAGGACGTAACGATCCATCCACGACAGGGGTAAAACTGCTACATTCCCCACCACTGAATCCCCTGCCTCAAGGCCGGTGCAGTACATCAGGTCAAGGTTATGCCCCTCCTCATGTGTCAGGCCCTTAACCCTCTGAGACAGTCCCATGGTTGTCATGGCGTCCATGAACTCGTGCTCTGCTCACCCTAAACTGGCATTAGTGTGGATATTGAAGTCCCCCAGGACCAAGGTCTTCGGGGATCGCAAGACCACATCCGATACCAATTCCACTAGAGCGTGTAGGGATGCTGCAGTACAGGTAGGTGCGCGGTATACTAAAAGCAGCCCCAATCTGTCTCCCACCAAATCGATCACGAGGGGGCCCCCTCCATGCCTGAGATGGTCTGCACAGGATACCGCTTCACAGACCAAGTGTCCTGAAAAACAACGGCTACACCGCCTCCCCACCCCTCTGATCTAGGCTGGTGCTGCACAGAGTACCCGGCTGGAACAAGGTCAGCTAATATCGGCCCCGATTCATTATCCAGCCAGGTCTCTGTAATACATACGAGGTTGACTGATTGATCTAACATTATATCTACATTTTCATATGGAGTTGGTCATATATTCTACCATATATATATAGTCTGTTGTGGATGATGATGAAATATTAAGCCCTAAACTACAGTTTTCCAGATTCACCACCACGTCATAACTTAAATAACTTTTATGCTGAGGGCCAAGAGACATTGAAGGAGAATGGCCTTCCTTATGCAGAAAGAACAATACTTTAAAACAAATTTCAATATCCAGTACAAATCAAAACAATGTAATTGCAGAAATGTATAAACCTATAATTAAAATTATCAGTTCATACGAACTTCTGTTAAAATAGATAGCAAATTCTTGTTGATGTTATATGAAGTAGGATATGATGCCTTCTAAAAGCATAGCATATGGGTAAAAATAAATGTGATGAGGCCCCAATATGGCCCTCTATGGCCTGCCTGAGCCAGGGACTCGCTGTCATGTTTATTAATGGGCCACCAGATGTGAGCCCAATGCTGCTCCAGCTTTGGTAAGCTGCTGTCCTGGATGTTGTCCTATGGATTATTCCAGGCCCACAACCTGGGTCAAGGGCCATGCAGGGTGGCTATAGCAGGCCTGCAGGCCTGTTTGTGACTCTATCCCCTATCGGGGATTGGGGGCTGCCATGACGGGCAGCCATGGCTGCCTGTCAGGACGGGGTGGGGCCGCCCCATCACGCATCTGTTCAATTTCCCTGCCAAGAAGTTGGAAGAGGGCTTGTGGGCGCACATTTAATCCAAACCTGTTCCCCAACCTGATCCTGCCAGGGCAGGCCCACCTTCCAGGAGCGTGTAGTCAGCACACTGGCTACATATTTATTTATTTATTTATTTATATCCTGCCCCTCCTGCCTCAGGCAGCTTGTGGTGGCTAACAATATTAAAACATTGTAAAACAACATAAAAGCACAACATCAAAAACTAACACTCCTCATCAAAATAATTACCACCAAAGTAAATAAAATAACCAAATCTCCCCACAACCTAACCCCAACACCACCACCACCACCACATTTCCCACCCTACCCATCTCCCTTTTCCAAATGCCTGATGGAACAATAAAGTCTTACATAGCAGATGGAAGGTCAGCAGATCTGAGCAGAGGTAGGCCTCCTCTGGGAGGGAGTTCTACAGTAACGGTGCGGCCACCGAGAACACCCTCCTCAAGGTGGCCATCCACCAACAGTGCAGGACCTCAAGGAGAGCTCCCCCTGACAGATGGCCTTTGTGGTCTGAGGAGGTCCTGCAGGTAAGAAGGACCCAGACCATGTAGGGCTTTAAAGGTTAAAACCAGGACCTTGAATCGGGCCCGGAAGACTATTTGCATCCAGTGCAAACCAGAGTTATCACCACATGCTTTCACCCCATGAATATTCTGCACTGGTGTATGAACTCAGATAGGTTCTAAATTTGGAAAGTTTAATAATGTTAAAGGTTAGACCTAACATATACACTCCCTCATTAATAAAAAGTCTATACAAGGGTCATCCAATAACAAAGCCATTTAAGTAAACCATTTAAAGCTTACTTCTGACCTTTTTCTATATCCATCACTGAGCAAACTTTATTACTAGGCAGACATTTAATAGAACCTTTGTCACAAGCCATATTCCTCTGCCCTTGAACCATCACCAGGCTAATTAAAAACACCAGCAACTAAAACTAAACAAAAAACATGTACCAAAGTCAATATTTGGAGGTGACATGCATTTATTTACCTGTTCCTACAGTGAATAAAAATATCTACACCAGAAGAAGAGAGATGTTATAAATGCATTATTAAACATTTATTATTCAGCTTAGAGAAGAGAATGGATATGATAGAGGTTTATAAAATCTTGAGTGGTGTGGAATGAGTAGATAGGGAACCATTATTTACCCTCTCAAATAGTACTAGAACTCAGGGACACTCCATGAACTAGCTGCCGGCAGATTTAAAACAAATAAAAGGACGTACTTTTTCACTCAACACATAATTAACATATGGAATTTGTTGCTAGAGGACATTGTTCAGGCCAGTAATATAACTGGGATTTAAAAAGGCCTGGATAAGTTCTTGGAGAGTAGGTTCATTAATGGCTATTAACCCAGTAGCTTACGGGATAAACTTCTTACAGTCGGGAGCTGGGAGTGAACAATCGGGAATGGAATGCACATTGTGACTGTTGGTTCTTGTCCCATGCTATCAAGATTGGCCACTGTTGGAGGACAGGATGCTGGGCTTGAGGGACCATAGGTCTGACTCAGTATGGCACTTCTTATGTTCTTAACCTTTTCTCAGAAAATCTTTGTGCCACATTCTAAAATACTTATTATATAATAATATATTGCTATAAAATAATATATACTTAATATATATTTGTCCCTAAGGGCAAGATTTGATTGTAGAGTTGCCAGATAAAAATTTTTAAACGTAAGGGTTTTTTTTCACCAAATATCACAAGTAGGGATATGCAAACAGAATCAGATTCAGATGTTTGGCCGTTCAGTAGTTCGGATAGAATGATTAGTTTGGATTCGGTGCTCAATTTGGTCGGGCTCGGTTCGGTCTTTAGTTTAGTGCAATTGGGAACTGAAAAAGACATTTGGTTTTTGAAATAAAGGAAAAAAACTGAAAAACATATTTCCAGCTATAATATTTTTGTTTGTTCTTCATTTTTGATGAAATTCAGCAAGATTATACCCCCGATGGAGGGCACTATGTGTACAAAATTGCGGAATGATTAGATAAAGGGAACCAATTGAAGAAGCAATTGAATGTTGTTATTTTAAGAAAAGCTCCATACACATTCATGGCTACAACTTCTTTATCTTGCATCCAGTGTTCATGAAACCTGTGAACATTATGTCCCTCCGTATGCTTAATACTTCTGACAATTTTCAGAAAGAGTGGATAAAGGGTCCCAAGTCTATAAGACATTAACCTGAAAATACATTTCCAGCTGTAACATTTTGATATTCCATTCTGTTTACAGGAAATTTGGCAAGAATGTATCAAATTCCTTTTCTGCCAGTTAAGCAGTTCTGCCAGTACAGGAGATTTTGATAAAGGGACCCAATTATATAATCAATTGATGTTGTCCCCATGAAGATCATTATTCAGATGAATATCAGCATATTCAGTGCCAGTCAGAGGCAGGCACCCTGCATGGCAGGGGGAGAGAGACTGTAGGAGGAAGGATGTGGAGCAACCCCAAAGACTGACAGACACATTCAATGGCCAAACACATTACTGCAAGCTTCTAGCTTTACAGGACCAATTGGTAGTGGCTTCGAGGTGGGCATAGGGGGCGGCCCTGAGGTGGGCATAAGCAACATAACTGGGACTTCTGAGATAGCATCCCAGCAGTCAGGAGACATAGTTTAAACACATCCAGGCTGGCCAATTATCATCACAATCACATCCTGCAGCACTGAGACAGAGGACATAAGAGAATCTCTATTGACTCTTTCCTAAACAGATGCTTCTGACTTCCCAGAAACAAGTGGGGGAGATATGTTGGGATGGTCCCAGGACAGAATGAGGATATTTGGTTGACATTTCTGTTGGCCAATTCGCATCACAAACTGATCTTATACCACAGTGACATAAGAGAATCCCAGGCATAGGCCCCTTCTCTACATATGTTGTACAGGCATATAAAATTGGAACCCTTTATAAAATCTTTATGATATTTGGTAGATATGACCATGAATGTGTAATATATAGCCCTGCCAAATTTCACTTAGACTGGTTGGACTACAAAGATGTTATAGTTAGATATACATTTATATGTTAATTGCTTATAACACCAAGACCCTTTTTCCAATCCTTCTGAAATTTGGCAAAGATACTAAATATGGGAAGGGGTAAAAACTGGACAAGTTTCACCTACATTAGATGTGAGGCAGAGAAGTTACAGCTATGAATGTATATGTAGAATATTGCAAAATACAATAGTTCAACTGCTTCTAAAATCGGATTCCTTTATCCAATCGTTTTGAAATTTGGTACACATACACACACGCACACCCCAAAATCCAGCCACATAGCATAAAAAACAAAAACATTACAGCCAATAATGTGTTTTCCATTTAAACCAATGGAAATTCAATTCCGAACTCACCGAACACATCCGAACCGAACGTTCAAATTCGAGTTCGGTTCACACGTTCGGTTCGGCCGACCAAACTATTCGAGTTCGGTTCGAACTCCGAACTTCCGAACCGCGTTCGCCCATTTCTAATCACAAGTCATTGAAAAAATTACATCATATTTTTTATTTTGGTAGCTATGGGTACAGTTGAGTAAAGTTCATGACCTCTTGATAATAGCATCTTTATTTTCCTACAACGCAAAAAAAATAAAATTGTTATACTTAGTGTTGTTATTAAATAAATACTTAGATGGTACCAGCAATGTACCTGACACTGAACAATAATATTAGCAAAAGGTTCCTGCTCCAAGTGATTTATAAACTAGGAGAGAGAAGGAAAAGGGTAACATATGGAGAAACATTTGTAAAAATTGAGAACCAATTCTCAGGTGCATGTGCTTGACTTTATTAGAGGGGAGAGGGACCATGAATGAAAAACAGTAGAGAGACCCTCAGTGAGCAGTTTATGGATAAAAGGAGGAATGGAAAGCCTGAAGGAAGCAGTCATTTTTCAAGAGGGATTTGAAGGTTGGAAAGGAGGGAGCAGAAAAAAATGTGTTCAGGAAAGGAGAACTGCTTAACCCTCTCTTGTGTGTGAGAATTAGGGCTGAACCATATAGTTGAAAAAATATTTGTGACCATTTCAAGTTTCCAATTATTGTGCCTGAGTTTTCAGCTGCTTCTTGGCAACTCGGTACTCACAACGTGGACAGGTAAGGTCTGCAGACAGCATGCTCCAAGGGATGAAATGAGACTCACAAAGAAACTTTGAAATTTACAGCACTTTGTAAACTTCAAAGGCTCGCTTCCCCCTCTCCCCAACCTATGAGCTGACAGGCAAAACTCCCTGGGGCTGCTGGCCCTCCCCAGCCTATCAGGTAATAGACAGAGATGGGGAAGCCTCAGGGGTGCTTCTGCACAAGATCACCCCCAGTGCTTCCACAGTTAAAAGGCTGTGAAAGGGAGGGGGGACTGGGGAACCAAACATGCATTTGGGGAAATGCAGTGTTAGCTCAACCAAAGTGCAATGACTGAAACTTACCTTCTCTAAAGAAATGTGTGCAAAAGTGTCCTCTTATCTGTTGGAGGAAGAAGTAGGATCTCTAGCGATGGGCGAACGCAGTTCAGAAGTTCGGAGTTTGGACCGAACTCGGTCTGTTCTGTTGACCGAACCAAACTCGAATTTCAAACTGAACCAAACCTAAACGAATTTCCGAACTCTGTTCTGTTTGCCCATCCCTGGCAACACACACCAAAAAACCTGGTTTTGAATGGCAGAACTTGGTTCGGAAGTTTGGAATTCGACCAAACTTGGTCTGTTTGGTTGACCGAGCTGAACTTCCGAACCGAACTCGAATTTCAAACCGAACTGAACTGAACCAAACTGAATTTCCGAACTCAAATTTCAAACTGAACCAAACCAAATTTTTTAACTCCGTTCTGTTCACCCATCCCTAAGGATCTCCATCAGGCAAAGCCGTTGACGATCCAGTTGGGTGATGGCATGCTTCCCCATGCAAGTGCATAGTAGGTTAGGCCTGCAAAGGTGCTGACCTTAGGTTGGGGCTCAATAGGCTATGATCACCTATCAAACTCTCAACAGTTTTTCAGGATATGGTGAATGATCCAAAGCCAAACATCCTGTCCCAGTGCCTTCTTGTGTCAGGGACACTTGTGTCCCTGGGAAACTAATTTCCTGATGTCCAGGGGGGACTAAAAATTGTCCCTGTTCCTCTGTAGTTACCTCCCAGCATGCATCTGAACCCTTCATTTAAATGCATGGTTCAGATTCATGAATATATGCACATTAATGCAGATTTTTAATTAAACACCTTAAAGGGTTGGTGTTCGATTTCTCTATTTATTTTTATTTTAATTATAATTCCTCTTGGGTTCCTCTAATTCTCCAAGAATATGTGTTTCTACACATGTATCTTTATTTATTTATTTATTTATTTATTTATAATAAAATTTGTATGCTGCCCCCTCCTGCTAAAAGCATCTCTGGGCGGCTTACAACATATTAAAACAATTTAAAACAGTAATAATAGGATTTTAAATACTATTAAAACAAAATATAAAAACCAACATACCACCCACCCTAACCGAACCCACCCACCCCCTCTCCCTCAGGAAAAGCATGGTGGAACAGCCAGGTCTTACATTATCTATGGAAAGAGGGGAGGTCAGTAATCAGGCGGACCTCCAATGGGAGGGATTTCCACAATCACAATGCGACCACAGAGAGCCCTCTGCAAGGCCGACACCCGAGAAACCCGGGGGACATTGAGGAGGGCACCCCCGGCCAACCGCAGGGGCCAATCCAGGACCCAGAGGGTGAGGTGGTCCTGCAGGTAGGTGGGGCCCAGGCCATTCAGGGATTTAATGGTCAACACCAACACCTTGAATTAGGCCTGGAAGACTATAGGCAGCCAGTGCAGAGAGTGAAGCACTGGTGTAATATGCTCGCGTCAGCCTGTCCCCGTTAGGAGATGAGCCACCACATTCTGCACCAGATGCAGCCTCCGAACCAGCACCAAGGGTAGCCCTACATAGAGTGCTTTAGGGTTCGTCCTTTTTGGCTATGTTAACACAAGACCCCCTGCCACGTGAGATAATTGGGGGGTTGGTTCCCCAATATCTGCTCAATCGTTAAATTTAGGGGAGTTAGCCAAATTAGTCAAAATAGGGGGTCCCCTCATGTTCAAGGGATCAAGTTGAGGACAGTACATGCTACAGGCAGTTTATGTACCCTCCCCAAATAGAGAGACAGAGACAGAGACAGGTGTCCAATAACAACAAGTTTTATATATATATATATATATATATATATATATATATATATATATATATATATATA
>QEPC01013565.1:38795-58146 GCA_003113815.1 Sphenodon punctatus
GGGGGTTGCTGCTCCAAGTTCCAGTCATCGGTGCTCTACTGAATAGGAAGAATGCCTCTTAATGGCCCCATACTTTACTCTAGGCGTTTTCCTTTTTCCTCTCTTCCCCCAGGTTCAGGCTGGTATTTCACATGAGCGACCTACTTTCTGCGGGCTTCCATGGTGGCTGGGCCCGATCCTTACTCTGTCTTACAAGCCCCCCTCTTGCTCATAATGGGGGGCCATGCTCTCAAGCCCTTTCCCCCACATTTGCTGGCCCTTGGCCATGTCTGGGAGCTGTCCTTTCAAGCCCTCCAGGTTCGAGTTTGTTGGCCCTTGGTCATAAAGCAGAGGGGGGGTTGTACCCATTTTAGGGAAAACTGATGCCATCATCAACAGGTAGCTTGAAACTAGTAGAGAACCAGGCTCTGCAATCTATCCTGGGGGTCCCAAGGGGCACCCGCCAGGTAATCCTAAGGCAGGAAACTGTGAGCCTTACTATTAGAACCCGGGCTCTCCAAATACTCTTGTCGTATTGGGTAAAAGTAGCCTTATTTCCCCCCCAGGACAATTCTCTCTTGGCCCTGGCGGTGGGGGCTGGGCTCCACAGCTCCTGGGGTAGTCTGGTGGAGGATGAAGTTAAGTCTCTGGGGTTCTCTAGGGAATTCCTGGGATGTTTGGGTTTCAAGGGAGCTCTATCCCTCATCCAGAGGAGACTGTTAGATCAGGAGCTCCAAAAGGAAAGGTCTTTGCTGACTAGTCAGAGGGTTGCCCCTGACTATCCCCATGCCAGTCGTTTGGATTTGAGGAACAGTTACTTATACTTATGGCAGGACATTAACCAACGCAGGGCCTTTACTTACTTTAGATGCAATGTTTATCCATCTGCCCTGCTAGAGGGGCGTTTCAGGGATATCCCTAGACCTGAGAGGTTCTGCCAGTTATGCCATCTTCAGGAAATTGACTCCTGCAGGCGTGTTCTTCTTTATTGTGCAGCCCTTAATGGGCCCACGCCTTTTCTGCTGGGCAGATATATCCATGGCCCGCTGGATTCGGGGGGCCTTGGTAAGGAGATTCCTTAACGGTACGGATTCGGCATTGTCTAGAGCTCTTGCTAGTTTCTGCCAAATTTTTATACGGCTAAGAGCAGCTCATTTAGCTAATTGTGCCAGTGGGGCTTGGGCAAATTCTGGATGATTATTGCTGGAGTCTTATATTTATTTTTTGTCATTGTATTCTGTACCTTGTATGTTAGGTGTCTTGTTGGATGCTTTGGATATTGTAATAGCCAATGGCTACACAATAAAATTATTTACTTACTACTTACTACATAGAGTGCATTACAGTAGTCCAATCTCAAAGTAATAAAAGCATGGATGATCGTGGCTAGGTCGGAGTTCAAGCAATACGGCCGAAGCTGGCGCACCAGATGTAATTGGTGAAATGCCCCTTTTGCCACAGCCACCACCTGGGCATCCAGGCGGAGCTGTGGGTCCAGGAGCACCCTCAGACTCCAAACCTGAGATACCAGGGCAGGACAGACCCCATCAATGATGGGAGCCAACACTCCCCTGGCCTTCTCCGTGACCATCACCTCCATCTTGTTGGGATTTAACTTCAGATGGCTTGCCCTCATCCAATTTACCACAGCTGCCAATCACCATATAAGCACCAAGACTTTCGGGCCTGAGTCGGGTGAAAATGAGAGGTAAAGCTGCGTGCTGATGACACTGGGTGATTTCAGATGAAACGGGGCGGCATTCGCCCCATCCCGGAATCACCCACACGATTCCCCGCCAGGATCACTCCGGTACGTCCAACAGACGTGCTGGCTGATCCCGGCGGGGAATCAGGGAGAGAGCAGGGTCACGCGGCGCAATGTGTGGCCGCATGGCCCCGCCCCCCCACGCTCCTCTTCTGCCCGCCCTCTGGGGAGATGGGCGGGCGCCGTGGCCAATGCGGGCGCAGCGCCCACCCGATTTGACCACGGCCTGGAATCCCGCCGGGAATTATGGGCCATGGGTGCCGGCCAGACTTTACTTTTTGTTGGTTCCCGCCGGGGATCTCTTTGACCACGCTTGCGGCGATTGTCCGGTGGGGAGCCCCAGAAGCATGGTTGAGATTGACCCCATGTGGTAATCGACCATGGTGAACATCTGGCGGCCGCCTAACAGACGTTCAGGGCGCTTTGGCCCCATGTGGGTATTGACCGTGGTTCACTGTGATCTTGTCACGTCTGAAAATACCCACTGTACGCCAAACTCCCATAAAACCTCCCCCAAAGGCTGCATGTACACATTGAACAAGAGAGGGGACAAGATAGAATCCTGTGGGACTTCACATGTGAGGCCCCGGGAGAAGATGAAAAATCACCCAGGACCACACACTGGACTCTCCCAATCAAGAAGGAGCTGAACCTCTCAAGAACGGTCCCTCCAATCCCTGCCTGGTCCCTCAGCCAAGTCACTAACAACTCATGGTCAACGGTATTAAATGCAGTCGAGAGATCTAATAGGATCAACAGGGTCGAATGACCCCGGTCCAACTCACGGGAGAGCTCATTGACCAAGGCCACAAGTGCAGTCTCCATGCCATATCCAGGGCGAAAACCTAACTGTGAGGGATCAAGAAAGTTAATCCGGTCGAGATGTTCCTGCAACTGTCAAGCCACCACCTGCTCAATAACCTATGCTAAAATGGGAAGGTTAGAGACTGGTCAATAACTGGCCAGGATGCCAACGTCCAATGACGGTTTCTTGAGCAGGGGCCACACCAGCACCTCCTTAAGGCAGTCCGGCACCCTCCCCTCCCCCAGGGAGGTGTTGACAATCCCTGCCAGCAACAACCCTAATGTGTCCCGTCTAGCCTTGACCAACGAGGATGGACATGGGTCTAATTCACAATAAGTGGCTTGAACAGACCCCAGGGCATCCCCCATATCTGAGGGCGACACATTCTGAAATTCATCCCACAAAACAGGAAAAGGCGGGGCTTCTACTGCCTCTGGTTCACCTACTGCTAAAAGTGTTGTGTCAAAACTGTGGTGGATCTGAGCGATTTTATCTGCAAAAAGGTCCACAAACACATCAAAGCGGGAATTAGATGACTCTAAATCCAGGCGGAGGGAGGCCGGACTGACCAGCTCCCTCACCACCCGTAAAAGCTCCTTCGGGCGTGACTTAGCAGATGCAATGAGGGCAGCAAAGAAAACTTTCTTTGCTGCACACACCATCACGGTATTGGTACATAATCAGACTCTATGCCGGAATCTGTCAACTTCAGCACGCGAGTGATGTCACCGTCACTCTAACCACTGCCCTTCCTGCTTCATCCACCACAGTTCCTCCGTATACCACAGGAACCTGTGTTGTCAGCAGTTCAGGAGCGGAAGCCTGGGAGCCACCCGTTCAGTGGTCTCCACCAACATGGAATTCCACATGGTCACGAGGTCATCAAGTGAGCAGCCATCAAAATCAGAGGATACATCCCCTAGACCAGTCTGGAAACTTCTAGGTTCCATAAGCCATCGGGGGCGAACCATCCTAATTGGTTCTGAACCCTCCCAGGGACTGACATGCACCAGGATACCTGCCTGGAGGAGATAATGATCCATCCATGACAAGGGTTCTGCTGAAACCTCTCCCACTAACGGATCCCCGGCCTCAAGGCCTGTGCAAAACACCAAGTCTGGGGTGTGTCCCCCAATGTGTGTGGGGCCCACCATCCTCCATGAACTCATGCTCTGCTCCTCCAAGACTTGCTTCAGCATGGATATTGAAGTCCCCCTGGGAGACCACAAGACCACCCCCGACACCAGCCCAGTCAGTGTGGCTAGGGAAGCTACCGTACAGGTGGGTGCCCGGTATATCAGCAGTATCCCTAAACTGTATCTGGCCAAATCCAACACCAAATGCAGGCCCTCTATCCCCATGATGGTTTGCAAAGGAAATCTCCTCACAGACAATGTATCCTTAAAAGCAATAGCTACACCACCACCCCCGGCCCCCCAGCCGAGGCTGATAGGGATGTGCGAACACCGGGGGGTTTGGTGTTTGGCCTGTTCGGGGGGCCCGAACCTGTTTGGGTGGTGGACAGGGGGGTACCTGATTTTCCCTCCTCCCTCCAGGCTGCATGGGTGGAAGGGTCGCTGGGGCTCACCTCCCCCCACCCCCATCCTGCCCAACCTCATAATTTTTTTTTAAACCTCACCCCAGGGATCATCCTACCTGGTGGTCCTGGGGCTCCAGCCCCGGGTCTGGCGGCAGTGGCAGCAGTGGTGGCAGCAGCGGGTCCAGCAGTGCTCTGGAGCGCTTCAGGCCTAGTACAGACCTGAAGTGCTCTGGAGTGCCGCCGGACCCTCTTCTGCCACCACAGCCGGATTCAGGGCCGGAGTCCCAGCACCACCAGTTAGGTCAGGCTCTGGCCCCGGGTCTGGCGATGGCAGTGGTAGTGGTGGTGGGTCCGAGTCCAGCGACACTCTGGAGTGCTTCAGGCCTTTACTAGGCCTTCTGTGTCATGTAACCGAGGAGGCCTGAAGTGCTCCTGAGCGCCACCGGACCCGCTGCTGCTGCTGCCACCAGACCCAGGGCCAGAGCCTTGTAATAAATTACGAGACTGGGTGGGTGGGGAGGTGAGCCCTGGTGCCCCTTCCACCCACGTAGCCTGGAGGGGGAAGGGAAAACCGGGTTCCCCCCTGTCCCCTGCCCGAACAGGCTCAGAAACCAAACTTTATTCTGTGGGTTCAGCCGGGGGGCAGTTTGGGTTTGGGATGTTCAGGAACTGGCCAAACACCCTGAGTTTGGGCCAAAGGCTGAAACCCCAAATCACGTTCGCACATCCATAGAGGCTGATGCTGCATGGCGTACCCATCTGGGACAAGGTCAGCCAATATAGGCTCCGACTCATTGTCCAGTCAGGTCTCCGTGATACATGCGAGGTCGGCTGCCTGGTCCAGGATCATCTCCCGGACCGCAGTTGACTTATTGGCCACCGACCTCACATTCAGCAGCAGTAACCCAAGGCCGGGGGCCTTCTGATCCCGAATCACCTCACTGCCTTCCTGGGAGCTAATGAGTGGGACAAGAATATAACATCTGTCCCGCCTCACAGCTCTAATTTGCCTCCCAGAAGGACCATAATTCCCCCGGACCAAGATGACCCCTATAGCTGTGGACCCCCACAGTCTGACCCCCAACCCCCCCAGGGGCCATCTTGCCAGCCTCCCAAGGGAGATCCCCAGCCACTACTACACCCCCTGCCCTCCTCTTGCATCAGAGGGCAGTTCCCCATCCCTCACACCAAGGGGAGCTGCCCCTCCCCCCAACCCAGTCCCTTTGTCCCTCACCCCCACATACCCACCTCCCCCCATCCACCCATCGCCCCCTCACACCGGGTGACACCCCTCCCTCCATATGCCCCCACCTCACCCTGGGCACATATGTTAGGACCTCGCCCCCCAACCCAATCCCTACTCCCAACACCATCCTGGTTCTTGGTTCCCGGCAGCAACAGTGCTGGTGGGGTTGACATCCCAGCTGGTGTCCCTGGCACCATGCTCCCATGCTGGTCAGTGGTTCCGGCGGTGGCAGGGCAGCAGCAGGGTAGGGCAGTGGCAGTGGCATGATGGTAATCCCACTCCACCACCACCCGCTAGGGTGTCCGCCTCCAACCGCTATCGCCCCGCCAACGGCTCTTCACCCTTTGGTGGCACCCTTCGGCCGCCGCACAGAGGGCACTGTCCCTCAGGGCAGTCCCACTTTATGGCATTACCTGGGGGAGGAGAGGAGAATTACACAGTTGCAAGGGATCCAGTTTGTTCAGCCAGCTCTTGCAGGATCCCTGCCCAGCCATATCTGTAAATATGTATGGTCCCTTCTTTGTTATTTTAATATTTGTTTGTTTTTATATTACAACAATAAAATACAAAGCAAACCCAAATAATACATACATTGTTAAATAAAAAGGGGGTGGGGTAGAAAAGGGAGACTGGCAGCATATGCAATTAACCAACAGACATCTATGTATCATACAGAATGTATAGAGATAAATTTCAAGGACACAAAGAAATTATGTGCTGATGATTAGGGATGGGCGAACAGATCGCAGTTCGGGTTCGGCCGTTCGGTTCGGCTGCGTTCGGTTCATCCGTTCGGTTCGTCCGTTCGGTTTGGATTTGTTCGGTCCGTTCGTTCGGTTCGTTCGTTTGGCGAGTTCGGGTTCGGATGTTCGGTTCGTTCGTCCGAACAGGCTGTTCGGTTAGGCCGTTCGGCTGTTCGGTTCAGCTGTTCGGCTGTTCGGTTCGGCCGTTCGGGAAGTGTTGTTATGTTTTTTTTTTTGTTTTTTATGTTTTTTTGGTTTTTTATTGGGTTTTCTTTTGTTCTTTATTTGCTTTTTTGGTTTTTATATGGGGTTTTCTTATTTTTTTTAATCTAATATTATATATATATCTGTCTACACTAAATCTAACCGCTATTAACTATTCTAAAGCTATGAAGTAAATGGATTATCTAATAAGTACACAGACCTACTCCTACAAACACTAAAACTAAATCACTAACGCTATCTCTATCACTAAGGTAACTCCTACAACTGTCTTCATCTATCTATCTATCCCCCCCATCCCATATCCATATATATATATATATATGTATCCATATATATATATATGTATATGGATATATATGGATATATATACATCCATATATCCATATATATGGATATATATATGGATATATATGTATATATATACATCCAATATATATGGGGTGGGGGGGAATCTTCACAAATAGAAGAGGAGTCTGTAGTGAAATACATACATTACATACTCAATGAGTCTGTACAGTGCATAACACAAGGTTTCAGTTTATGGTTTAAGTTTCATTTCATTACAAAAGTGAAATGAAACCTAAAGCAATCTAAAAATCCTACTCAGCACCTGCTGTTCAGGAACAGTGACTAGCTCAGAAGGTGTTGGGAAGTGGGGAGGCAGATAATTAGTTTCGTTTCTTGCAAGCCTCTCCACCCCTGGTGCCTGGAAGTCTGCTCTTCAGTGACTGACATCTCCCTGTAATGTTTGACCTTCCAGTGAACCTTTCTTTGCCACCCGAACTCATCCGAACGCAATCCGAACAGACCGAACTGTTCGGCCATTTCGCCGTTCGGTGTTCGGTTTGTTCGGTATGTTCGCATTCGGGTTCAAGTTCGGTCATCCGAACAGTTCGAGTTCGGGCCGAACTCCGAACTTCCGAACCGCGTTCGCCCATCCCTACCGATGATAAAGCTTTACAGAAGATTCAAATTACACCCGTTATTTGTGTTTACATTTGTTAATGTAAAGATAAGCTTTTACATTTGTTAATGTAAAGATAAGCTTTACAGAAGATTCAAATTACACCCGTTATTTGTGTTTACATTTGTTAATTTTTACCTAAGTTCAATGTATCAACTTTCTTTTCCATCTGGAAGATGATGGAATGTTTGGGTTTTCCATTTTCTTAAATGGCATCCAAAAATGCAAATGTTAACTATTTTTTCATGGGAATGGATAATAATAAAAAGTCCATAATTCCCAATATATATAACCCCCAATATACATACATAGTGGTATGTTTAGAGATTGCTGCACATATCTTAACCCAAGTTTTCTAATCGTAGGGCAAAATAATAAAATATTACCAACTCTCACAGCTCCAGCAGTTGCTATCTGCGGACATCCTTACTTTAAATTATTTTTCTGGAGTTTAATAAAATCGAAGATTCTGTTCTGAAAAACAAAACACCAAAAACCTTAAAATGTGGACCTACCTTACTATGCACGTATGCACAGAGTGTGCATACATATGGTGCCACAGGGAAAGGCTGCCATCTCTCAACTACACCTCCATCCGTCAGAGGAAGAAGCAAGACTGTGTCAGGGAAAGCGGTTGGCAATCCAGTTGGGTAGTGGCAGGCTTCCCCTGTGGCACCATGCAAGTGCATAGTAGGTTTGCACAGATGTTGATCTTGGATTGGGGCACTGATGTTTTGAAAAGAGATTTCCAAAATTCTCATTTCTGTTATATCAGTGATATCTGCATTTTTTCCCCATTTATTTTTTATTTTTAACATTTGCTGGGTACAGAATGTTGTTGAACCATTTATAAGTATTATATACAGAAATGACTTTTATTCTAGTAGGTCAGCATATATTTTCTAATTTTGTTATGTGACAATCTGCTCCATATATTCCTATACATCTTATTTAGTTGAACACAAGGGTTTCCATAAAATATTTCATGGTCAGTAGGACTGTCTGTAAATGTCATTCTTGTTAAGTTTCTTGTTATAAAATAAGTTCAGGGACATTTATCTTCCCTAAAGTACTACAGTTCAAAATTATTTTAGGAACTTCTCTAACATGCTCCACATTATCTTTTATGCAGTCTGTATAAACATGAATACATTTATTTGCATAATGGTAAGCTTGTGTTATTCTTAAGGCATTAATTTACTTACTGCTACTGCCTCAACATGACCACAGCTGAGATCAGGATCCCATTGTACATTGGTACTCTTGAAATATAAGACTAGTCTACAGAAGGGTAAAAGATGTGTTTGCATTTTTATGTGAAATTTTGGTGAGAAAAATCACAAATGGCCTTTTTCTTGGTGTCACTATCAAGGTAAACCCCGTGCTCTAAGACGTGGTTTCCACATCTTTTCTGATAATGTAAAACACAATTGATTATAAAATGATTTAACACCATTTTTTAATTGTCATATCTCAACTGATTTCAAACTAATGCCTAATGCTAACCAGTGTAAGAAGAACTTCTTGAGTTACTCCCATAGTTTTAACAAATGGAAGCATTCACAAATTAATGATAATCAGTAGTAAATTTAATCAATAAGGTAGAATTGCTTGGATGAGGCAATTTAGAAAATATTGCCCCCCCTCCAAATTAGCAATCACTCCTTCCAGATTAGTAAGCAATTGATTACTTGTAAGAAGCTATCTTTTTAGAACCTTTCTTCTAAATTCATCTCATTTGAAGCCATGTGATCGATTGCAGAAAACACGGTAGAGCTAGCTATGCTAACAATATAGGCTTTTCTCGTTTTTATAGTTAAAATATCAAACTTTTAAATTTTCCATCCTAAAAGAATCCAAAGTATATACTTGGAGTTTTTCTCCTATATTTTTAAACAGATGTGTCCTGTTCCTTCTGCTCCTCTTACCAACTGACTGTAAAGGATCAAGAAGAATCATGATTGTGAAAGTCTGTGGATGTCTACAAGTTCTACTCTCAACAGATCTTTGCCAAGTCTTCTTCATATTCAAGTGGTAAGTTATAGATTGTCATGACAGTATTTCTGGTTCCTTTGAATATAATGTATGTTGGCTCTGATGGATAGTCAGGAAACTGAAGGGATGAGGATCTAAAGAAGAATCTTCATCTGATGAATAATTGTTCAGGGGGAGTGCACACAGAAGAAATCAAAACAAGTGTTAGAGTTATGTTTCCAGTGCATTTCTTTGTGTGTTTTAAATTTTCTTCGGTATAAAGCTCAAAACCTTTCTTCATTTTCCAAAATCTATGAGGATCTAATAATTGCAGTGTATACCATATCATGGGTTTTCAAAATAATTCTGTATGTTTCAGTAGAAGACTGTTTCCCCAAAGTGTGGATTGAGCCCTTCTCTAGGCAGTAGCAAAGGTTTAGTTGAGGGACATGGACAGATTGCTTCCTTAGAATATCAGGGTTTGGTGGGGTTTTTTAAAGTAATCTCTAGCTGTTAGAGTTACAAAGAACACTTTTTAAATGCCAATGTCATATAACCAGTACAGCAGTTTCTTCTTGAGTTTGCAGTGAATCTGAAACAGTGTGAACTGCTCCATTAATCTCAGGGATGCTGATTCTGATACTTTAAATGCCAGTGTTGTTGCTTTCAGTTTTAAAGGAATTTTACAATTAAGGATGTGCAAATGCGGTTCAGAGTTCAGAACGAACTCAGTCTATTCAGACGACCGAACCGAACGTCCGAACCAAACTTGGAAACGACCAAACAGTTCGGGTGAGTTCGGATGAGTTCAGGACGGGAAAAAATGTCACTGGAAGGCCCATTCGGGCGGGGAAAACATGACTGGAAGGGGGAGGCAGCTGAGGAGCAGACTTCCTGACACCAGGGGTGGAGACCAGGGGTGGTCTCAGGGCCAAATGATACCGATATCGAAAAAACCCTTCAAATTTGGTATAGATATTGGTACCGATAGCGCTATTTTGAATGTTTGGCAATGTTCGGCTGAACCAAACTCCATCAAACCAAACAACCGAACCCGAACTCGGTTTTCAAACTGAACAACCAAATGGCCGAACATCCGAACCGCGTTCTGTTCACACATCCCTATTTACAATCCTAATCTAGTTCATCTTCACAACAATCTTGTGAGGTAGGTCATTATTATTCCAATGGGAACTCGCATTGAGAGATAGTGATTTGTCCAAAGCCACCCAATTAATTCATTGCAAGGATTATATGTGAACTCTCATATCCAAAGTCAACACCTTGTCTGCTAGGCTGTGCTATTCCTGAAGTGGGAATTAGCTTTCTAAAGTATGGAAAATATTGAAGTACAATGTATCAAGATAAGTCTGAGTGTTGACCTATTTTCATAAGACTAGTCACAATTAAAGAATGTGAACTTTAGTGTCTAATAGTTGCCATAGTTTCAACTTTTGTCTGAGTTCCCTCACTATCTGGCCATAGACAGGGTATGGCAGCATAGGTATCTGTCTTGTGTGAAATACCCACAAGAGCACACAATGGGTGGAGGACACAACAGAGTGTTTCTACTGGATTTGCCACTGTGTTGCCAATTATATTTGTATCCTCACTTCTTTTGCCCAGAAAGATGCTCCTTGTGCTGGTATTTTCACCCACACTATGTCTTACTAGCCAAATCCTCCCTTCCCTCTGTCTGAGGCACAGCAGAGGGAAGTACCAACATTGAAAGCTTTGCACACAGATTTTTACAGTATGTACAGTGGACTATGGATCTCTGCAAGGGAAAAAAACCTATGTTTGAGAACTCCGAGGAATGACATTTTTGACATTCAGTTTACTGAACATCTGCTAGGGCATTCTGTCATATTGTGCCCCCATGTCAGACTTAAATTTAACATCTTGGCCATTTACTTTCAGCATGTCCTTCCAGTACTCCCTGATGCTGATGCTGTCACGAACACTGATAGCAGTACAGTCAGTCCTTTCCCTAGGCTATATGAACATCAACAGCTGCTAAAAATAGATTTGCCTTTTGTTCTACTGCATGATCTTTCTTTAGCTGAGCTTACTGCCTTAATCATTCCTTTTGCGACAGGTTTTTTAGACACTGACACTTTTCATAAACATGCCCCCCGACCCCACACACCCACAACTCCCACATGTGCTTTCTTTATCTGTTTAGTATTTTGACATAGGGAATTTAAGCTTAATTTTATTTCAGCTTGATGCCACCACTGTTTCCTGCATCAACCTGCAGTGCTGTCATTTGGTGGACATTTACCTTACTTGTTCTAATCCAATATGTCACTGACCTTCGGTACCAAGCATAATTTCCTTCAATAGATAGTTGAGTTAAGGATATCTAGCATGTGACAACTAATCCTTTCAAAGAACAGAAATTCTTAGAGTATTCTAAAACTTCACTTTAGTCACTTGTTTGTTTACACGTCAGATCAAAAGTAATGAATTGTGATAGTTCATGTACTTCTGCAAAAGGACACCTAGCTTTTATATGCCAAATATGTGTAAGAAGCTCATACAAAGGTGATGAAACATGTTCAGCTTAAGGCACAGGTGGAGATTCATTTGCCATTGGGCCAAATATGATCCATGGCAGGTTTCTATTTGGCAAGCCACTAGGCACAATGGAGCTGCCAATACAACCCCCCTGGGTCATGTCTGCTCCATCCCCCAGGCTATGGGGTGTGTGGACCCGGAGGGTTCATATCAGTAGGGGTGACCCGTTACGCCAAGCGGTTTGCTGTACGGGGGGGGGGGGCACGCAAGCGCAAATGTGTGCCCACCGCCTGGCTGAGCATTGCGCCAGCAGGCCACATACATGGCCTGTTGGATTGCACCCACATATTCTGGGTGAATAAAACCGCAGCTCTTTAATAATTAATTGAAACTTCAGTATGGGCAAAAAGGGGGGGGGGAGATTAAACAATCAATTAAACGTTCCTGAAACAAAATCCAGTTGTAGAATTATTGAAAAGGCAGACACCAGCGCCACTGTTATCCAGAAATCCAGACCACTCTCTTCTAGGGATCAAGGCCAAGAGGTATAGATGCACCCAAACTAGGGATTGAGCAATCCTGCATAGCAAGGTTGCTAGCACAGACCCTTCAGGGTTACCATCAATGCCATGGGTTGGATGACTCCTGTATGGCATTATCACCCCCACAAATTCCCGAGGTGCCCAAAATTTTTGTTGAACTGCTTCTTTTCTTTCTTTAATAAACCTAATATGCCACTGGACTTCCACCGCAAGAGCAGCTACCCCCACATGCCTAAACCAGTTCAAACCAAGGTTCTAAGAAATATATTTAACAGACCCAAATAAAGGTCCAAACCTTGTGGAGAGAGATACATGACATCACACCTAAACAACTTGGGCCTAGACCAATGGATGGCCCTGTGATACACCAACAAGATCCAATGATTTAATAACCAATTCCTTGCATTATCCATTTTCAGATGCATTCCACCTTCTGTGTGTTCGATGTATCCCTCCAAATCTGCCTTTACATAAATTCAGTAAATAGTAGCTGAACACTAGGCAGCAATTTCTTAAACCCCAAAATATCTTACTTGATCTTAAACACTAAATTCAATCAAATGTTCAAATTGAACACTCTTCAGACCTTTGGGAATACTCACAAATTGCTGTTTCTTTTTAAATTTAGAACACCACTAGTTTTCTATTCTACGTTTTTTATTACTTTTCTTTAAAACTGGGCTACATCTATCTCTATTCGGTATTTCTCCTGCAGCAAAAATTGTCCTATCCCCCCCCCCCTTTCTATTTTACTTTCCCTGTATTCTCATTAGGAATGAATCGAGTAGGGCATTAAGTACTGACAAGTATTTCCGAGTAGTCAAGGAATGGGCTCAGGTTCCAGGAGCTACCCAGCAACACCAGCAAACATTTGGTAACACTCAGTACTCTGTAAAATACTTGTTAAAATTAATAATGAGTATGTTTCAAAGTATTTTACCGAGTCTCCTAATGTGGCATGAGGGGCAGGAAAAGAAAGGGCAACAGGGAAATTGCTTGGGGGTAGGAGGAGGTCAGGACAGTGAGCAGGGGGCAGCAAACTCACCAGACACAGCCAGGACTGGACATAGCCTGTGGAGTCAAAGTACAGTTGACTCTGCTACCTGCTGCTGCTGGTGAGGTCCCCCGTCACACAGGTCCCCTGGCCTTGGCCACCATCTTTTCTTCATGAGCATGCTGGGAAATGTAGTCCAACATACTCCCCTAATGCTCTCTGGGTGCTTGATGGACTATATTTCCCAGCGTGCTCCAGAGTAAAAATGGCAAAGATTGCAGTCCATGAGATCAGTCACAAACTTTTCTCTGGGAGCATGGTGAGAAATGTAGTCCAGAGAGCATTAGAACAGTGGCCAATGCTGGCTCTCTGGGAACATGCTGGTCTACATTTCCCACCATGCTCCCAGAGAAAATATGGCAGCCAAGGAGACCTGCAGCACTGGGGGACCTCACTAGTGACGAGGGGCAGAGAGCTGATTCCACTTCAAATCCACGGGCCACATCCAGTAAATAGTAGCTGAACACGGGCCACATCCAGTTCATGTCCAGTGAGTTTGCTGCCCTCCTTTCTGCTAACCCCCCCCGAAAGAACTTCACTGCCGCCCCTTACTTCCCACCGTGCCACATTGCTCGATCAAGGAGTTATAGAGTACCATGACCATTACTTGGTTTCTCAGTACTCATTAAAACCTAGTTGAGTACCACAATCCTCAGCAAATACCAAATAAAACTGAGAACTGAGTTTCACCCCTAACTCTTATTCCTTATCCCCAGTCTCTTCCCAGTGCATCACGTCTTCCCTCCCCACATATACACATGCACATTTTCACAGGCATCCAGAAAGCAGGCTCATTCTTTCTCAGTCACATACATACCAACTGGTGATTTCCTATATCCTCAATTACTAACACATTCACTTTGGCACTAGTTCTGGAGGAACTTATTCAAACCTCAGAAAGTACAGTGTGCCTGGGTGGAAATTGTCTTCCTCCCCGAGGCATGGTGATGGCACCAAGGAAGTGCAGCAGGATTCAAGGAGGGAGAGTGAATGGAATGAAGATTAAAGCTCCTGCTTTCTACCAGTCCTCAAGGTCATTTGATATTATTATTATTATTATTATTATTATTAATAATAATAATTAATAGCAAGCATTTACATAGCACCAGAGGTGCGCTTGGTTGCTGTCTGCAGTGTAAATTGGATTAAGAACACAATAAATTATCAAGACGGTAATGGATAGGGAGGATCGTGAAAAGCTTGGGAGGTGAGGGGGAGAACAGAATAAATGGAAGAATTACTTTTTGATGAAGGAGTTTTCCTACAGAGAAGAGCTCATTTGTTAACTTTTGTTTGTTGTTTTTTTCACATTATTTTAAATTGCATTTCCCCCCCATACATGAGATATTCTGCATACTTTAAGTTGTTATTATTATTATTATTATTATTATTAACCATTTATATAGTGCCAACAATGTACCTGGCACTTTAAAAAGTAATTGAAGAGACACGGTCCCTGCCCTAGAGCTTACAATCTGAGAGACGGGGGGTGGGGGTGAGATGAAGGAAGGGGAACAGAGGGAGAGACAAGGAGTGTAACATTCACGAAGATGCGAGGTCCCAGGTGCATGTGCTTGACTTGATTACATCAAGAATGATGGCTGGTTGGTCCGTGTGGTGAGGATATGAGTACACAGACCTCAGGTAACAGATTGTACTGGATGGAGGGTATCAGCAGTAGTTAGGTGAGGGGAGTGAGAAGTCGGGGACAGCAGAGCGGAAGAGGTGGGTCTTGAGGAGGGATTTGAAGCTATGAAGGGAGGGGGCAAGGCGAATGTGGGCAGGGAGGGAGTTCCAGACCTGGGGGGCAGCTAGGGAGAAGGGACGAAGGTGGTTAGGGGAGCAGGGGAGGTGTGGGAGGGCAAAAGAGGGGACAGAGGAGGAGCGGAGTTCACGAACTGGAGTATGGAGGGAAATTAGTGCAGAGAGGTAGGGAGGAGCAAGGTTGTGAAAAGCTTTATAGGTGAAGAATAGAAGCTTGTGCAGAATTCGTTCAGGAAGGGGAAGCCAGTGAAGAGAGGAGAGGAGGGGCTGCACATGGACAAAGCAATGGGCGAGGTAGATGATCCTGGTAGCAGAATTTTGGACGGAGATAAGGGGAGAAATGTGAGAGCGTGGGAGACCAGTGAGAAGGAGGTTACAGTAATCGAGGCGAGAGATGACCAGGGTATGAACAAGAGGTTTGGCAGAGGAGCCAGAGAGAAAAGGGTGAATCTTAGCAATGTTTTGGAGGGAGAAGCAACAGGATTTGGCAACAGAGTTGATGTAGGGTTTAAAAGAAAGGGGTGAGTCAAAGATGAAGCCAAAGCGACGGGCTTGGGGGACAGGAAGGATGGTGATCCCATCAATGAGGATCGACAGGGAAGAGGGAGAGGAAGATAAGGAGTTCACATACATTAGTTTCTGGAGTCTGTAACTACTTTAAAAATATCTCTGCTGTAACCGTATAAGAATTCAAATGTAAAATCTAATAGCTAATTAAACGTGGAGCTTAAATACATCTTTCAGATTTCGTACCTTATAAACACATCCCAGATCTTGTAAAATAGGTGGGGAGAGGAAGGAAGTATAAGAAGCCAGGACTTAATTTATCTGAACTGTCTGGGGCACACAGGGTTCATACCCAAGTCTTTAAGCTTAATGAAGTGTGTGTGTGTGAGAGAGAGAGAGAGAGAGAGAGAGAGAGTGAATGAATGAATGAATGAATGAATGAATTTAGGGTGATGAGTTGTACCTACCTTCCCTCATCCCCTCATGAACTGCCACTGATTCCAGTATGGTTCAAAAAGATCCTTTTGTTTTCCTATCTTTGTGGCCAGCTGACAGACAGGTAGAAGCAGCAGCATGCACACAGGCAACCAGAAATCAGCTCATGTGCTTGGGTAGAGTGACCCATAAGAAGCCATGGTCTCCCAGAAAGCACTGCTACCACCTGGTGCCCCATTAAATACACCACTGCAGTTATGTACTAGTTACCTGCTGCCTGAAGAAGCCCCCCACAGCAGCCTCCCTGCCATAAGCCATCCAATGATTATCCCTGCAGATAGCCTTGAGAGGGGTTGTGTATCTGAACCTCTGCTAGTGGTTTTGGATACTGCAAATTTGACAGATAGTTATTCACATAGATAACTGTATCAATTCTGTTTTGATCAAACCCCTTGTAGAGCTTTGAGTGGTGGTGGGGAGGCATAGGGTCCTCTCTATGCTAACCATAGATACCCCACTTCATGGAAATTTCAGTGCCCCTAACTGTACAGCTCCTTTGCATGTCTGGTGTGACTTTTAATTTTAGGAATGTAAGATATATTACATTGTTAACCTACACGCATGCAGTAGTTGGGAAAGACTCACACATTTTACTTTCTAGACATCTGTAGCATAGTATAAAATATACACTGTAAGGGTTAGATCTAAAATGTTTGAAAGTAGCCGCATGACTCAGTGCTGAGAATACTGAGTCTACTAATCCATGGCTGTTTACTCAAGCAGAAATTAAAATAACTAATTAAAAGAATATTTGCATACATATTTTTTGATGTTTCAAATAAGAAGGATGTTTAATTTTGATAATCACCTCTCTGTATCCCTACTGTGAGAGTGATACTCAACCATTTGGCTTTGCTGTTTGTTCTTAATGCTGATGTAAATCCCATTCATCTCAATGGGACTTGCATCATTGCTAGAGATGGAGGTAAACAGCTTCAGAATTGTGCACTGTGTACATGAGCAATAGAGAGAATGTGTAATGTATGCTCTTCTTCGGAAGGAAGGTATCTTACGGCATCAGGTCACCCAGCAAACAGAATGGTGAAACTTAGCATTTTTGTGTATAGCAAACCAACCAGACTCTGGTTTTAAACTTGAAGGTGGTCCCTAGATATATTTATTTAATATAAATAACACTACTTTTAGGGCACACGAGTAATCTTTTTACTTGTGCTCCTGCTATTTCATTGGTAGCCAGATCTTCAATTGTAAGGAAAAACATCTGATTGGGATTCTTTCCTATTCAAAGAAATCAGAAATATTGGTTACTTACTTTGAGGAAGACTGGGCAATCCTTTAAGATGCCAATGCTAACTTACAGCAACTTATTTACCTGCATTTCAGAAACTGTCCAATAACCTTCATGAAAAAAAGCACTAATTTATATCTTTTCTTAGACATAATGCTAAAGTTCTAATGGAGGTAAGCACTCAAGATATATTTTTTTTCTTTTACTGGAAACCACAAGTCACTTCTTCAGAGCAATTTCAATGAATATTAACCATATTCAAAATTGGCATCTTGTTAAAGAAGATACATATTTTTTCAAAGTTCCAACATGACTCATAATTTGGATGGAAATATAAAAATGTTAATATCTCAGGGAATCAACTCTGGTGTGAGACTATCAAATCTTTTTTGGTATAAAATCCATTTATTGTTTAGAATGCTGGAATGAGACCAGAATGCTATTGCTATTCTTTCCTGATTGATGGGCTTCCTGTTCTTAAAATGCCAACAACTTTCATATTCCCACAAACCAGATATTTTGTTTTAATTCCAAAATATAATTAATAAAGAGCAGTTGTAAACAGTTTAAAACTGTTATTAAAATATTTTTAATGGGGTAGGAGAAAAGGGAGGGGAAAGTACATTGACGGAACCATCAATGGATCCTAAAAGCACCTAGATAATCTATTTTCAGTTGCTTTTTAAAGGTATGGAGGGAGGACCTGAGACAAACATCTAGAGTGAGTGAGTTCCACACTAAGGGGCCCACCCCACCACAACAAAAGCCCGATCACCTGCTAACTTCAGAAGCAATGGCAGAACCCTCAAACAGTGGGTGGTTCCTGAGCGCAGATACCCACCAGTATGAGGTTCCAAGAGTAGGTCTCGTATATAGCCAGGGCCTAACCATTCAGGGTCCTAAAAACCAGCAGTGGATTCTTAAACTTAATCTGGCAGCCAATGCAGAGAATGCAGGGTGGCCTTAATATGATTATGGCTGCCCAGCCCAGTAAGAAGCCGTGCTGGTGCATTCCAATCAAGCTGCAAGTGACGAATAAGCACTGCAAGGGGTGTGCACCAGGGCTCCATGTCGGTTGTTTTTTTTAATTATTATTATTTATTATTATTAGCATTTGTATAACACCAGCTGTGTACCTGGCACTTTACAGAACAATAAGATAGATGCGGTCCCTGCCTACGGTTTACAATCTAACAGACACGGAAGGGGGAGACAAGGAGAGGGGACATAGGGCGAGACAAGGGATAAATAACATTCACGTGGATGCAAAGTCTCAGGTGCACATGCTTGGCTTGGTTGCAGTAAGGCAGGAGTCTGCGGGGAGGGCAGACAGTAAATATTGAGAAGGAAGTTCTAGCAGGCGTCGGGAAAGGCGTCGAGGAAGAGGTGGGTTTTGAGGAGGGATTTGAAGGTGCAGAGGGAGGGGGCAAGGCGGATGTGGGCAGGGAGGGAGTTCCAGGCATGGGGGGCAGCAAGAGAGAAGGGATGAAGGTGGTTAGGTGAGCAGGGGAGACGAAGGAGGGGACAGAGGAGGAGCGGAGAGTGCGTGCAGGAGTGTGTAAGGAGATTAGGGCTGAGAGGTAAGGGGAAGCCAGGTTGTGAAGGGACTTATAAGTGAATACCAGGAGTTTATGAAGGATGCGTTCGGGAAGGGGGTGTCAGTGAAGTGAGGAGAGGCTGCAGGTGGTCAAAGCGACGGCTGAGTGGATGACCCTAGCAGCAGAGTTTTGGATGGAGATATGGGGGGACAGGTGAGAGCGGGGGAGGCCAGCAAGGAGGAGGTTGCAGCAATCAAGGCAAGAGATGACCATGATGTGAACAAGGGTTTTGGCTGAGGAGACAGAGAGAAAGGGGTGAATCCGAGCAATGTTGTGGAGGGCAAAGCGACAGGACTTGGCAACAGAATCGCTGTAAGTTTTAAAGGAAAGGTGAGTTTGAAGATGAAGTCCAAGCTACGGGCTTGGGGAATGGGATGGATG
>QEPC01013565.1:78460-89353 GCA_003113815.1 Sphenodon punctatus
TGGATAAAAGAACTAAATTATGCCCATTCATTCAACCAAAGTATTTTTAATTTTTTTTTAAAAAAGTTTCTCTTTTTTAGTACCAGAAATATGAGACAGTTCAGTCTTGCAGAAGAAAACTTGAACATTTGTTTCCTCACCTTCCACTATTTTCTACCATGTGTCTACTATGAATAGATTGATTCCAGGTGAAACCTTGATGCAGATGCAAGCAATAATCTCAGATCTTCCATTGAGAGATAATATAATTTTCTTTGATGGAAGATCAACAGCCAGATGTTAACAGTTTAATTTTTATGGATATAGTCAGAAAGACTCTTGAATAATGAATGCTCCTCCTGGTTCTTACCTGGGTGGGACAATCTTTTTATGTGGTGTGAGTCAGCTGCTTCCTCTGTTCTATGTAGTTTAGCGATGAGGAACTGAACCATCATTCAGAGCCAGAGTCCTGAACTGCTGAAAGACTTCTCACATTTTCCATCTACTTCATTGACATAGGGAAAGTATAAACAAACTGATAGCTTGTTGGCTTATTTTCATCATCAGTATCGGATGCATATCAGTCTGCAGAAGGAAAAGTAGGGTGCATGATTTCCTTTTGTATAAGATACCAAAAAAGGAAATTGCAGAAGATAAAGTTCTGATAGCCTGCCTCAAGATGGAAACCAAGGAGAATCTCCAATTCAGAAGGAAAATGGGGTTCAATAAGCAGCTCTTCTGAGAAGGAGATCTGAGCACAAGCAACCAAGCAAGATATTTTCATCTCCTGAAATTTCTAGTACTCTCCATTGTGGAGCAGGAATCTTTGTGTGAGCCAGAAGATAAAGGCTATACATATGCACAAAGCATAATCATAGGATGTGGCCACATGAGCTGCAGGGGCCTGATCCCTGCATGGCCTCGTGGTGGGCAATTGCTGTCACACTGCAGAGCACGAGTGAGGAGCCAGCCAAAAGGTTGCAGGGAAGCTGGGAGGCCCGACCCCTGCTGGAGTTGCCGCCAGGCCAAGGCACCACCCACATGAGTGGGCATCCAGACCTGCCCCATCTCTGTCCCTGGGTCACACTCCAGGCATGTCATGGCCATGCATGACCAGTGCTAGCACCCATTGCACAGGGCCCCGCAGCATTGAACCACATATAAAAGGGCAAGCATGCCCCATCACATGAGTTACCCCGCCATGGGCAGCCTTACCCAAGTTGGGGTAAGGCTGCTCCACAATGCAACCTTGAAACTTCTACGAGGATGCATCGCGGAGCAACCAGCTGCTCACCCCACCCCAGAACAGGGACAACATCTGATGGGCCCTGGGCACACAAGCCACTGCATCTACCACCTAAGGCATTGTAGCCTCCCCTCCCTGCCTCATTTGACTACACCCTTAGGAGTAAGCTCTTCTAAACAAAAAGTTCTGAAGGAACTCAAATATGAAATCACAGAAGTATTATTGGTAATTTGCAACCTATTGTTAAAAATCTGTCTCTGTGCCTTAAGGTTGTTGGGTTTTTTGCGGGGGGGGTTAGTAAATATAATACCATTTTTAAAAAAACAAAAAAACCCACTCTAGAGGTGACCCTGGAAAATACAGATTGGGAGCCTGACATAAGAGTCAGGCAAATTGGTAGAGACTATTGTAAATAAGAGAATGATAGGTCATGTGGATAAACATTACATTACAATTTGTTTGCTTGCTTGCTTGTTTGTTTATTTCAATTTTTATCCCGCCCTATCCCCATGGGCTCTGGGCAGCTTACAATAAATGCATTAGATACAAATATTAAATACACAATTAAAACCTCACTAAACTAAAAACACGCCCCTCAACACACACATACACACGCACCCCAAATCCATCCCTGCCCTGTCTCTTATACACATCTAGATGTGTATAAGAGACAGGTGGTGAACCGGCCGCCCGTAACGTCTGAAAATACCCTTAGTTTACAAAACTTATCAAAAATAAATAAATGGAGTTTTATGGAACTACAAATATTTGTCTATCTGTACTTAGGAAATCAGTCTGTCCCAGTTGCTCAGGAGATGCAATTTATTACAGAGACTCATTACAGAAGCACACTACTATGATCACTGCTGATAATGCAATGACACAGGGTGAAAGCAAACAAGATAGGGGTGAGCTGAATCCCCTGCCTAAGGGCCACAACAGCCACCACAGTTTGGGTCAGCAGGGAAGGCAGATCAAAAGAGCAGCTCTGCCCTCCTAGAGAATCTGTACGGGGAGAGCTGCCACCACGGGTCAGCCGAGGAGCTGTCCACACAGGGCAGGACTCCGCCAGTCCCAGTGCCAATCCCTAGGGAACCTTGCTACTTACTTCTCTCCATCATGAAAATTGACCATTTATTCCTACCCTTTGTTTCATATCCTTTAACCATTTACTGATCCATAACACGACACTGCCTCTTATCCCATTACTATTTAATTTTCTCAAGACTCTCCTGAGAGACTTTCTCAAATGCTTTCTGAAATTCCATATGTAGTACGGGTAAAAACAGATGTGACAGTGGTCTGCTGTGGCCCAGGAACCACATCTGTTTAGTCCTAGACTGTTAGTCCTAGGCTGTCCTGGGGCAGGTAAGTGGCTAGCCCAGGCTGTGTCCTTGGAAAATCTCTGCTGTTACAGCCTGGGCTAAAGACCGTTAGCAGCACATCTCTTTGGCGACACCATACCCACCCCGGGGTAGGGATGATGTTTAATTCCTGCAAAGAAACCCTCTGCTCTCTATATAGAGCTGTTGTAGGTTTTCTATATAGTAAAATTAATCAGAAATATATAATCAAGTAAATCAGAACTATGCATTGGAGGGGATGGCTTATAGTGACCATGTGTATTTAAATTAACACTTTTTATTATATATAATATCAATAAAACAGTTATTATAAACCCCTATATCATTTGTATAGCATTCACACCTCTGTTGTTTGCATCGTGCCTTTGATATTTGACAGTGGGAAGCCCCTCTCCAAAGTTATGTTTCTATTGTTTCATAAAATTTTGTTGAGCTTTAACTTGGCTATAAAGTCAAGATAGAGCTCGGGGACCCTGAGTTGAAAGACCCAGAAACTCTTGGTGGTAACCGTACCCTCTAGTGACCTCTTAGATTTCACCATGCTCCATCAGCACTCATCCAAGGCATATTATTATTATTATTATTATTATTATTATTAAAAATGTAAAATTCTGACTTTGACTATTTCCATGTCTCAGATCCCAAGATGGGGGTTTGGCCATCTTCTTCCCTGTCCCCTTTTTCTAAACCTATTCCTCTGAAAGATGTGAATTAACCCATTCATCTCATTAAGGGGTTAATACACACTCCCAGTGATTAAATTATAGATAGCAGTATTGTTACCTATTTCATGCTTTATGTGAGAAGGAAGAGGAAAGGTAACCAATATAAACCAGTTAGGGATATCATTTGTATCCCCCCCTCCCCCCCAGTCATGAAGGTACCAATCCTACAAAGCCTAATTGAGCCCATGGACATATCCAGTCTATGTCAATAGGAAGCCAATCTCAAGCAGCTGATATGGACATGGCTTAATTTGGAAGATAATCCAACAATACTACAGTGCAGAGTGTTAAAAGTCCTCCATTGTAATTTGAACATGCCTATATTATTCCTGACTCTTGAGTTTTAATTATAAAATAAAACCATATGAGCATAGCATGCTCAGAGCATGAAGAAAATTACCAGACAAAGTTTTGATCGCTCTTCCCTATCTGCTTAATTGCAGCATGCACTATTTGAAAAGTAGGAATGTGGAAACGCAGTTCAAATGTTCAGAGTTCGGGCCAAACTCGGCCTGTTCGGACGACCAAACTGAACGTCCGAACTGAACGTTTGAATGGCCGAACAGTTCGGATGAGTTTGGATGAGTTCGGGGGTGGGAAAAATGTGACTAGAAGGGGAAGGCAGCTGAGGAGCAGACTTCCTGGCACCAGGGGTGGAGACCAGGGGTGGTTTCATGATCAAATGATACTGATACCAAAAAAAATTATCTATTTCGGTATCGGTATCGATAGTGCTATTTTCAGATGTTCGGCCGACTTCGGCCCAGCCGAACAACCGAACTCGAACTCGGGTTTTGAACCGAATGTCCGAACATCCAAACCGTGTTCTGTTCGCACATCCCTATTAAAAATACTGGCAAAGAGATTAATGAAGTACTTTTAATATGCTACCAGCTAAAATGCCTGACAGTACGACAAAGGCTTTTTTGAATTAATATTTTTGTCTATATCAAGTTATTTTGGAGTGTTAAACTTGGTCTTTCTCCCCTACCGTTTTACTAGAGCTAGAATAATTGCCTATAAATTCTTCTTTTGACCAAATGGACATAAGTATTTAGCAGTTAATCCACTAACACAGGTTATGATCTTAAAAGCACTTGAAATCAATGTGGCTCATCAGATGCAAGGGGTCTTAGAATTACAACTGTTGACCATAAGGTTTGGAATTTGCAAAGTATTTGAACACACTGGTATGATCCAGTCAAACATTTTTAACATGTACTTGCTACAGATCCCTTCTATCTTAAGCATAGCAAATGACTAAGAATCTCAGGTAACAATTTGAAATGATGGTTGGAAAACACTGACCTTTTAAAATGCTGAGCCACTGTACTTATATTATAGTTAAAAATATCAATTGTTCTGTTCTACAATGTGGATGTTTGGTTTGGAAACTAAGTTGATCTTTCTCTCTGTTCCTTCCTCTGAAGACAAAGACAGGGATTTGTTTGCTGCAGGATGGTAACCAGGAGCCTTTCAAAGTGCGGCTTCACTTAGCCAAAGATATTTTGACAATTCAAGAGCAAGATGTGATCTGTGTGTCTGGTGAGCCTTTCTATTCCGGTGTAAGTAGACTTTTCTTACGTTCAGCTTTCTTTCCAAAATGAAGCTCTGTTGTATACAGTACTCACTCTGTTCATAGCCTTCCATTGGGCTATGTTCTAAATATGGTGTATGTGGTTTTAGTTTGCTACTACTCAACTGTACTGGTCTAGAAAGCATCTGTCAAAACGTTAACAGTATGATACACCCTTCACTAGTCAGGGTAATGATGACAGATGGGAGCATTGCATTTTGGATCACTGAGTATCGTATGTGTGTGGTGCAATCAATATCTGTTCATGCAGTACTGTACAGTCCTTATCACACAGATCACTTGAAATAAAAACAGTCTCTTTAAGTCGATGAAGTGCTTAGAGAGTTGTACATATGGGCCACTATCCTCTGCTGCTGTTGACTGTAGTGATGACCATCACAATGGGCCTAATTTTGGTGCAATGTATGTGAAATGGCTATAATTTTCAGCTGCATTGGTGCAATGTTTAAGAAGCCAATCACTAGCGTTTGAATCAAGGGGGGGAAACACTTCGTCCAAGAGCCAGATCTAGCCCATAGACTTTGTGCCTTTTCAGTTCCCAGATCTGGCCTATGGATCCAGTCTCTCCCGTTAAGTACTAAAAGGTGATCTCGGGAAGAGAGTGAAGATAAGGGGTGTTTTTACATAGACTCTAAGCCGGGGTTTATTTTCTTATCCCATGCTTAAAAGTTAATTTTTCCCAGTATAACAAGCCTGCGTTTTAAAAACTCTTTTTCAAGCGTTTATTAGTCCTGGATTAAAATAAGCCTGGATTTAGGTCAGTGTAAACAATAAGTCCTGGCTGAGCTTAAAGTGATCATAGAGAGTGCTAGGCAGACCAGACATCCTTTTTATGCAGGACCATAGCTCATACAGACATGTATGGTAGGGAGCTGGGGATTGGAGCCTCCCCGAGCCAGTGTGCATGCCCTCACTTCTTGCTGTAGCAGCCAGGAGTTTATTCCGCTGAGCAGTTAAGAAGCTTGAGAGCTCAACAGCGAAGCACCATGGGATTTTTTTTTCAGTCCTCCATGTTAGTCTAAATCCGTATTAGACCCACATTAGTGTCTGCATAAAAGCACCCAGGTCATGAACTGAAGGATAGGAGGGGATGAAACCATGGCATTAATCCATGTTCTCAACTTCCCCTTTTCCCCTGGCAGAGATACTTTTGAGAAGAGTCAGGAGAAGCATCTTGCAACTGGTTAAAGAAGACTTTAGGATAGGTAATTACACCAGCTGGTAGAAAGGAGTAAACTACTAGCCAGCTGAAGGAAGACATGCAGAAAAGACTGAGCTAAGTAAAGCTTAGTAAAGGAGGACTGCCAGGGCCAAGAACTTGCCTCAATAATGCCTGGGGGGTGAGTGCAGGGCAGGAGACTTGTAGCTTGCCCAGAAATATAGGTTATTCCTGGAACTGGCTGTCTAAGAACCCAGGTCAAAAAATATTGGGGATGGGTGGAGAGTGTGCCTTAAGTTTTCGCAACTGAGAGCCTAGGAAGAGCTGCCTAGGGAGAGGTTGCACCTATAGATATAGATATAGCAACACATTATATAGTGTGCGTGTATAGGAGGTAGGTTGCCAAAATGTCAGCAGTTCTAAATTAACTTTGCTAGATTTTGTTCAGAAAAGAATTCCTCCAATTGAAATGCTTGACATGCTCAAAGTATTGTCATGCTCAAAGTAGTGCATTAATTCTACTGACAAGATAGGTAACTTGCAGGTGTGCCTTTAAAAATACATATGCATGTTTATTTTCAGCTCTCACAATATGCTGCAAGGACAGTGTGGTGTGGGCTCAGGTGATGGCTGTTCAGTGTAGTTTGAATGAAGTGTGCATGCCACTTTTTTCTGATATTGATTTGTGTGCTGTAGCACTGGGTAGCTGTCACTTTAATTGGACAGGGAGTGCTGTGTAAAAACTGTGGCTGTTCTTCTGTTCCAGAGACTAGCCTCAACAATATGTTGAGTCTCTGGGTGAAATCACATGAGCAGTGAGGGCCCAATCCCCGCACAGCCCTGTGGCATGCAAGTGCAACTGCCACACTGCGGGGCAAGTGCAGTGATCTGGGCACACAAGCAGCCCCCACACCCCACAAAGAAGCCGGGCAGCCAGGTTGTTCTTGAATCTCCCAGCTGGGGCAGGCAACTGCACCAAGCAGGCACCCAGCCCTTCCCCATCTCCCTCCTCCAGCCCAACCGAGTCCCCCCACCTGGCTAGGATGTGGCTGCATGTGACGGGCGAAAGCACCCACCGCTACAGGCCCTGCAGCAGGGCTCCCCAAATGGTGGGGCAGACACAGCCCAGTCGCATAAGCTGCCTTGGGAAGCCAATCGTCTAACCCAGTTGGGGTAAGGCTGTTCTGTGATGCATCCTTTGAATTAGGACATGTTGTGTAGCAGCCAGCAACTCACCACGCTCTGGGGTGGGGGGGAACCTTTTGGCGGGCGCTGGTCACACAATGCACTGCACCATGTGGCCTGGCTACCCAGAGTGGAGTATGGATACCCAAGGCATGGTAGCCTCCCCAGGCTGTCTCGGGTGATTTGATTTCACCCTCTGTCAACCCAGGCAGAAGAATTCAGACTCAAGCCCTACTTGTTCAGTTATTGCTGGCACTACACTACATTACTATCAATCTACAAGACTAGCTCAGATTTTATTTATTAAAAAGATTTTATCACCCCCAAAATGGGTTTCATTAATATGCTAAAACATCTATTAGGTGCACTGAACGTGACATTTAAATAAATTCATGTTATGCATATTTAATATTTTTAATTTAACTGGAGGGTTTTCCTTTGCAACTGTATTTTTAGAAGATTGTTGTAAAATATAGCAAATGATTTGCTTCATTGATTATCTTACTACTATTTTATTTGGAGATTAAATACATAACTTATTAGCTGCTTTATAGCAGTCTGGTGATGAGGCTTTTCTCTTCTTTTTGCAGTACCAATTTTGGGGCTACACTTGTGTCAACCCTTTACCCTGATTCCTGTGGGATTAAGCCAAGGTCCTAAATCATTTGGTTCATTTGAACTAATGATTATAAACATTTTGCAGACTGTTAACTATTGTCACAGACCATTTGAATCATGTGCTCTATTTGCTTAGGCTGATTAGAAAGGTCCCAAAGGAGCCAACAGTCTTTCACATTAGTACTTTTCAGTTTTATTCTTGATTAATGCTATTTGGTGGTTTTTTTCATACAAGTCAGTATGAATAACCTAAGTCTTTTTTATTTTTACATGGGTTCAATAAATTAATGTTTTGGAGTACATTCATTTCTGTATTTTATCAATTTTCTTATGCAGTTTAATTTAATTTGAAAATGACATTTGATTCTACTAATTTTTCAAATGTTGAATAATACATTATACTTATACTGACGTAGCAAAGAATCCTTTCTTAGGGGAAGAGCTTAAGTATGTTTTTATATTTATATTATAGAGCCTCAGGAGTGACTCTGTGGTTAAGGTGGCTGCATCGTTGAGTTAAAATCAAAATATTCTATTCATTATAAAATACAGATGATTTGTCATATCAGCATTAAAGTTGATAGGAAGGTTGTTCTGCTGAGGAGTAGACTCTTTTTTCCAAATTTCAGGCAAGTCTCATGTAAACCCAGAAAGTTGCAGATGTTCAGGTTTTGGAGGCAGAATGACTATTTCCTTTTCTATGTGATTTTATGCAACTTTTTCTTTTGCTCATGGAGATTAAGACCACATTCACACCTGCTCTTCCACACAGATTTTGACTCTGGTAATTAATACGGAAGTTAAAACACTCGGCATTTGTCTGGTGCAAAACCCCCATGCGCAACTTTGCTGGCAATCACCCGGAAGAGTTTAAAGCAGGGAAATCCAGCTCCATACTCTTTTGGGTGATTGCCGACAAAGCTGCGGGGAGAGGGGGGAGCTCTCACACCAGACAAACTTTGCACATGTTTCGACTTCCGGATTCATTCCCGAAGCCAAAATCTGTGCAGAAGGGCAGGTGTGAATGTGCCCTCAGTTTTGGGAGCAGTATTAACAACTCTAGCAGTGCTTGAAAATTCAAGTGTGACCTGTTTTGTTTTCACGTTTTTAGTTTGGAAAATCTGATGTATAGTTTTGAAGTTCTGATGTTTTGAAGTGCCCAACTTGGCAAATTTGGAGAGTGGGAAAAGTAGCTTCCATGCTGTTTCACTAACATTCTGTTGTGTTGGAGAGGAGATAAGCTCTTGTGATGACTATTATACGGGCGTGAGTGGTATATACTACACACTGTGGACAGGACAGCTTAGACAACTGGGGCTGGGACTGAAAGGGAAATTTACTGACTGGCTGTTCCAGTTGCCAAGCAAATTCCTCAGCAGGCGAAACTGACAAGGCACAAGGAATGCTGATTGGAAACAATAGAGACAACAGGAATACCAATTAGAAGTAATGGTGCTTTGGGAATGCCAGTAGCCCATAATGGGCCGCCCCGAGCTGTTCGCAGGAGGGACGGGATACAAATTGAAAAAAATAAATAATAAATAAATAAAATATAGTGTCTGCAAAGTTGCATCCAGCTGAGCTGTTAGTGTTTCGAGTGGTGCAGGGGCTGCTCAGTCCAGCCTCCCTCTGCCTGGACGGGGACTTGTCCAAGACCCACTGTGAGGAGTTTGCCACCTACTTTGCAGACAAGATCGCTCGTATCCAGAGCAACTTCGACACTGGATTAGGGGCAGCTGAGGACTGGTGGAGCACGAGGCTATGGAGGCCCCATCTGGTCCAGCTTCTTGGGATGAGTTTCAGGAAGTGATGCCAACCGATGCTGTGGGTGTTCTTGGGTCTGTTAGAGCCACCAGTTGTGAATTAGACCCATGCCCATCCTGGTTGGTGAAGGCCTCCAGGGAGACATTGGGGATGGGGCTGGCGAGGGTAATTAACACGTTCCTTCAACAAGGGAGACTGCCCCCGGTATCAAGGAGGCTGTGGTGCGCCCCCTACTGAAAAAGCCGTCTTTGGATGTGGACGCACTCGCCAGTTACTGACTTGTCTGTAAGCTTCCCTTTTTAGGGAAGGTTATTGAATGGGCTGTGGCACTGCAGCTCCAGGAGCATCTTGATGGCATCTGTTTCCTTCACTCATTTCAATCTCGGTTCCGCCCCGGCTACTGTACAGAGACAGTGCTGGTGGCCTTGGTGGACGATCTCCACCGGGAGATGGACGCAGGACATTCAACATTTCTGGTCCTGCTCGGCCGCTTTTGATACAGTGGACCATGGGCTGCTGTTGAGATGATTGCAAGCCCTGGGGGGGCTGACAGGTCTGTTCTTGAATGATTCCACTCATTCCTCTCAGGGAGAAGCCATCAGGTTGTCCTGGGGGGTGAATTATCTAGCCCCCGGGCCCTGGAATGTGGCATTCCACAAGGTTCCATTCTGTCTCCATTGTTGTTTAATGTGTATATGCAGCCCTTGGGGGAGATTGTGAGAGGGTTTGTTGTGCGTTGCCACCAATATGTTGATGACATCCAGCTTTACCTCTCTTTTTCAACTCACCCAGGTCCTGCCGTCTCAGTACTGTCCCAGTGTTTGGAGGCTGTGGTGGATTGGTTGCGGCAGAGCAAACTGAAACTCAATCCTGATAAGATGGAGGTGATGGTGGTGGGTAGGGCGAAGGAGGTGTTGGCTCCCCTTGTAGAGGGGGTCCGCCCTCCAGTAGCCCAACAGTTGCGGAGTCTGGGAGTATTGTTGGACTCAGATTTCCACCTGGATCGACAGGTGGAGGCAGTGGCTAAAGTTTCCTTCAGCCAGCTGTATCTTGTGTGGACTGCGTCCGTATGTTTCCAGACCCAACCTGGCCACCATCATCCATGCCTTCATCACCTCGAGGCTGGACTACTGCAACATGCTCTATGTGGGGCTTCCCTTGACGCTGATTCAGAGGCTGCAGCTGGTGCAGAATGTGGCGGCTTGTCTCCTTACAGGGATGAGCCGATGGGAGCACATCACCCCCGTGCTCCGTGT
>QEPC01013565.1:114000-126090 GCA_003113815.1 Sphenodon punctatus
CCCAAACACACAGACAGCAAGTGGGGCCTTTTTGCCCCACCACACAAGCCCTGGAGGGCCTTTTTTGCCACTATAAGGGCACAGGCAGGCCTCTCACCCCCTGCCCAGGTCCTGCAGGCCCTTTACCAAACCCAACCCAGTGAGCCTTTTCCCTTCACTCGGGCCCGATGGGCCTGTACCCCGTTACGCCAGCCCTGTTGGGCCTATGCCTCCCGGTACCGGTGGGGGTGGGCTATATCCTCAAGCCCCCCCTTGTCTACTAGACCCACTTGGGCCTTTCTCTATGCATGCGGGCCCCAATGGGCCTCACCACTGGGCAGCGGCTCTGGGGGTGAGGTTTTGCCCGATACCAGCCTTAATAGGCCTTGAACACCTGCCCACCCTAGCCGGTAAGGGGCTTTCAGCCCCACCCTCCCCCTGAGCCTTTCGTCGGCTCCCCGCGGGAGCCCCCGCAGTCACTACCAGGGCCCTGTTGGGCCTACCGTATTACCACACCACGTGGTGGTGGTGGGGGGAGGGGGGTACGTCAGGGCGCGTGCTTTCAAGTACGTTCTGCCCCGATCGCCCTTCCCTTCTGCCGCCCCAAACTCTTTTGGCTTTCCCCCCTTGCTGCCTGCACGAGTCGTGTGGCCAGCACGAGGACACTCGCTCGTGCACGCACGTCCTTGCCCCTGCTCTGGCTGCACAGAATGCTGCGCCAGAGCAGGGAGCCTAAGATGGCTCCCGGGATCTCACTGGTCTCGCGAGAGTCCCGGGCGCTTTCCTGTTTTCCCCGCCGTGCCGCAAAGAGGGCCCCTCCCTCCTCGATGGCCTAGCGGCCGAAGAACCCTGCCCGTGTCCCCGTCTTTCCCCGCTCTGGGGAGTGGGGGGGGCGGCAGCGCCAAACCCCCGCTGCTGCTATCGCGGAGGGGGGAAACACAGGACAGGGGAGTAAACATACACTATATTGTTTTTCCTCTTTACTTTTCCTATTTTATGTAATTGTATTGATTTTTGGTCTATGTCCGTAAATAAACTTTTTCTTTACTCTTTACTTTTCCATGCCTTTCCAGTGTCATTGCCTTAAAAGTTCAGGTTTTTTTTTTCTTTCCTCATCCATTCCCCCATCGCTGCATGCTTATTCCCACTCCCACCCCCTTCTGCAGTTGCCTACCCTTGCATCTTTTCTATCTTTATCCACCATTTTTTCTTGCTCACTCCCATTCATTCTTGATCACATTTATTGTAGATACAGGAAGAGTAACCCGGACGTCACCCCAGCATGGAAGGCACCAAGTGTATATGGAGAATAACATTTTGGAATCACCAGTGCCCAGAACAGAAAGAATCATTAGTTTGATGTATGTGACTGTTGTAGGGAAAACCAGAGCCTCTCTCCTCGTAGATCCATTGTAAAATAAAAATTTGTGTGTGTTGTCTCTTTTTGTCCAAGAGCAATTTAAATGGTATGTTGAAAGCAAATTATTAGTATGCACTTGACTTACTGGCTCACTTTGAGAAGAGGGGTAATAACCAGAAAACACTGCTAATTAATAATGACTATTAAGAAGCAGTTAACCAGTCTTACCTCATTTCCCCGAGTTAGCTTCCCACATCAGGTATTGATTTCTGTGAGTCATTTGATGTTAAATTAAGTATATAATTATTAATACTAAGGAACAAGAGATGCTTTAATAAGTCATTTGAAAAGCTAATAGTAAATGTGATCATTAGTACATATATTTGAACCTAGTTAACGAACATTCATTTTGCTCAGCACCTTAAGGCAGGAGTAAAGCTGAATTTACTGCCTACAGCACAGATCATGGTCTTTGCGGTCCTATTTCTATTTGTCTGTTTTATCCTTTATTTGTATCCTGTCATAACCAAAGACTGGAAGGTTTCTTACCAAAGTGGTACATAGAAGGCCTAGATTCTTGAATGAATCCATTGCTGGTACCACTGTAATACTAGTGATAATTAAATTTAGTCGCCAAGAAAAACAATCTGTGCGTGTGAAAAATGGCAACCACACCTGTTCTGCGCAGGCATGACCCTTTTCCAAAATGGTGCTAGCTGCATCAGTGCCATTGGAAAAGAGAAGCTGGTCTGTGCATGCACAGCAGCATTCATGCATGCACTGACTGGCTTTCCTTTCCTAAAATGGCGCTGATGCTACTGGTGCCATTTTGGAAAATGGCAGCACACACACAGAACTGGTATGGTGGCTATTTTGCGCATACACAATATTATTATTTTTTAAAAAAATTCACTGTGAGACTGCCTCAATGAACTCGCCTCCTTGCCTGCTACTGCGAAGAAGTGGAGAGATCAAAGAGGAGTCCCAGAGTAGCCCCGGACTTGGAGCAAGGCAGCTAATTTCTCCCTTCTGTTAGTGTATCATGGACATTTTACATGTTCTCAAAGTATTCTTCTTCTTTTGTACAGTTTCTTTTTAAAATAAATATCATCCTACCTTTTGACTCTTCTAAATAGAATTACACAAATCCTTCCCGCCCACCCCTGATAGCTTAGAACACCACAATGGATGATTATCAACTATCACCGAACTAGGCAAATGGCTGCTCGGTAGTCATGTGCAGCTTTCACACACCTGCACCGTAGCTCTCATCATAAATAGCTGCCTGGGGGTATTTTCATGACACTCCCTAAGGAGCAAGAGAAGCCAGGCTGCCATTTTTAATTGATTTAAATTACTGCTTATTACTGTTTTTATTATTGTAAGCCGCCCTGAGCCTCTATGGGAAGGGGAACAGGGGCAGGTGCCCTGATCCACTATTGCTGCTACCCAAACCCACATCGTCTCCTGGGAGGTACAGCTTTGATATGAGGGAAGGGGCCTAGTTGAGGCAATGCTGTTTCATCCCCAGGATCAGGGGGAGCTGACAATCATTGTAAAGTACCTTGTGGCCTTTGGTGATATGTAAACATTAATGTATGGCTCTTGGACTTGAGAACTTCTTCCACCCCTGCACTATATCACATTAGACCACTCTTAAATAAGGTCCCCTCAGTGTCAAACATAGCACTCTGGCAAATATCAGTCTTTATTTTTTATCATCATGTACATCTAGTCAAATTGTTAATATCTAGAACATGTATTATCTGTCATTCCTCACTGGAAATGAAGAAATTTCCTGGAAGGTACAATTTTTCAAGCTCTAATCTAAATGTCAAAAATTCTACTTAAAAACTAAATGGACAATCCCCTCCTCCCACACCAAATATCTAATTGAATTGTCAAACAACTTTTCTCCAGATTAGGGTGATGTCTGGACATGAGAGGTTTCAACACTCAACATCTTGTTTGTCTTGTCATTGATAAACAACCAATCAGCAGTTGTGATTTATGTACACTGGGAAAATAGAGAGGGATATAAAGTACTAGGGATGTGCGAACGCGGTTCGGATGTTCGGAGTTCAGACCGAACTCGGACTGTTTGGATGTCCGAACCAAACATCTGAACTGAACTCGAAAACGGCCGAACAGTTCGGTCATGTTCGGGTGAGTTCAGATAGTTTGTGGGCGGGGAAAACATGACTTTGAGCGGGAAAAACATGACTGGAAGAGGGAGGTAGCTGAGGAGCAGACTTCCTGCCACCAGGGTTGGAGACCAGGGGTTGTTTCAGGGCCAAATGATACTGATACAGAAAACAATCTTTGAATTTGGTATTGGTATCGATAGCGCTATTTTCAAATGTTCAGCCAAGTTCGGGCGAATCAAACTCCACCGAACCGAACAATCGAACCCGAACTCGGGTTTCAAACTGAACAACCGAACATTCAAACCACATTCTGTTCGTACATCCCTATACAGTACACCCAGATTAAAGGAAACTCTAGATTAGGAAGGTCTGGATGAATTACATTTTGCTGTGTTTGTTTGTTTGTTCAAGTCCACATACAAGTTACTGTGAAGGATATGTGACATATCCTAGCTAGCATGTGGAAAATATCCTAGAATGGCATGAAAATTGTGTTGCTAAAGAACCCTCCTGGATGAATGTACTTACAATTGTGCCTGACTCAAGATCTCCCAGCTAGAATATGGACATTTTTAAGGCACAAAAGTTGTACACAGCTTTAGTTTTGCTGTAAATAAAGGAAATGTTTGTTTTTTAATTGTTTGTACTANAGAAGTTACAGCTAAGCATGTATATGAAGATTTTTGCAAAATAATATAATTCAACTGTTTATAAAATTGGATTCCGTTATCCAATCTTTTTAGAATTTGGTACAGTTAATGCCTTCTATTGGAGGTAAAATCCCTCCATGCTGCAGCCAAATATAATGAAAAACAAAAAAGGTAAAGCTGAAATGTGTTTTCCATTGAAACCGAAAATTTGAAAAATTATAAAGAAAATTTGATATTTATGAAAACAAAAATGACAGATTTAAATAACAAAAACAAAAACAAAAATGACATGGGTCCTTGGTGCACTCCTCAAGCTGAAGTGTGCTTATGTTAGCTAGTCTGTGACTGTGTGTGGCTAGAGTAACCTTTAGGTAACTGCCTATTGTGCTTGTGAAGAGATTGGCCAGAGGTTAGTGACTGGCCTGGGACTTTGGGCTGGAAATAAATGGTTAAGAAGCTGATACTTGAGTCTTCTTGGGGCCCAATCCTGCATACACTTAACCCACAGCCAGTGGGACCCAGCTACAAACATCCTTTATGAGGAAAACAGTGCCAAAAGAACAGTAATTGAAGAGCTTTGTAACCGTTTATGCTATTCCAGGGCCAGAAACTCCCAAACTTCCCTGTGCCAAGAGTTTCTGCAAGTGTTCTAGCCTTGAATTAACATATGAGTCCATTGTTGCTATATTTCTTCATCTTTATTTACAATCCTTCTTAGGCACTTAACCACTGTATTCGTACCCACAGGGTTGCCAACAAATACCCACAGGGTTGCAAATTCTTCAACCTTTATACCACCTTTGTACAGTTCATTATTTCCCAACCTGGGCTCACAGGTTCACTAATTCACTAAAATTCCTTGCCCTTCTTGAGGAACCAGATGTGGACAAGTCTGGCCCCTGTCAGTCCTCCAACAGGGCCCATCCTGGACTTTTTCAGCCACATAGACCACCTTCAGACATCCCCCCCCTCCCCCACACGTGCTCATATTCTGGCTGCGGGGGAAAATAAGCAGCCAAAATATGTCTGGGGATTGGTCAGAGTGAACCCCCCCCCCCCCCGGTTCGACTTTGCTGGCACACATGCAAAGGGATGCAGAGCTCAATTTCTTGCTCTGTATCCTTGAGAGTGTTTGGTGGCAAAGCTGTGCCAGGGGGGTGAGACTTTCAGACCGGCTGATCCCTGTACATGTTCTGGCTGCGTATTCCCCCCCACAGTCAGAATATGTACGCACGCATGGGGGACTATATGAAATAGCTCTTAGTTCCAACAGCCTAGCCCTTCTCAGGCATCCAGGATGAACTTATTGGACCCCTTTATTGTCCATGGTCACAACACGTATCTCCAAGTTCTGACCCCAGCTACAAATAACTCACTGTTCACTCCTTGGTGGCCTGCACCAGATGTAATTGACAAAAGGTACTCCTCCTTGCCACGACAGCCACCTGGGCATCCAGGCAGAGCTGTGCGTCGAGGAACACCTCCCTGTCTCCGTACCTGGAGTACCAATGGAGGGCAGACCCTGCCAATAATGGGGGGCACCATCTCCATCGCCTTACCCACCAACATTACTTCCATCTTGTCAGGATTCAGCCTCAGTTGGTTAGTCCTCATCCAGTTCCCCACAGTCGTCAAACACCAAGTAAGCACTGAGACTGCAGGGCCTGGGTCTGTTGAAAAAGACAGATACAGCTGGGTGTCATCAGCATATTGATGACACTGCACGCCGAACCTCCNCGTTAACCACCCTTGGTGGTTATTTATGCATGTTGCAGGGCTGTATAGGGCACCAATACAGCCCTGCAACATGCATAAATAACCACCAGGGTGGTTAAAAGGTGGTTAGCGTCATGTCTGTTTTCACCCACTGTTTGGGGAGGAAACAAGATAGTCTAACCCTGACTTTGACACTATATTGCTCTAAGATCTTACTGTGAGGAAGCCATTTAACTGTTTGCAGCCAAATTTGGTTTATCTTATTAATGTACAGAGTGCAACTGACTTCACTGTAATTATCCATGATGGTAAAGGGAACAAATTTAATTTTTCTGATCTTTAATTTACCATTGAGTTACTTTAGGTATGTGTCGGTGTATCCTACTATAAATTAGTAAACAGAGAAGTGTTAAAATGGAGTAACAAAGTGTTACAAGACCATAATCTGTGCCTTGACAGCTTGGACAGGCCTGGGGCCCCAACAGCACAGGGTGCTCACTAGAGTGCTTTTTGCCCTCTATGGTTCTTCACCAGCCTTCTTTCTATTGCTTCTCTGAGGTACCTCTTTCTTCATAGTCTGAGTGCCAGGATCCCAGCTGTGGGTGGTGAGTTCTGGAGCAGAACATGACTTTGAACATAACTGAAAGATACAGCTGAGGACTCTGGGGGCAACCCCATGCACACTGTGTGTGCCTTTGTGCGCACACATCTCCATAGGGATAGCATTGTGCCCCACGGATCCCACGCGAATCCCGCTTGGTCTTGCAATCAGTATCTCTAGTGTAAAGCTAGAGGAGTAGATGGAGTATATATTCAGCAGCAAAACTGTAAAAATGGTACACTCCCTGCTGAGGACAGGTACCCACCCTGTCTCACAGAAATGCCACAAGTGTTTTTTCTCAGAGATGGTAGGCTCCATGCTTGTTCCTGAGGTAGATGGCAGACAGTTTGCGAGAACTGCTGAGCAGAGTTTGTACAAACATCTGCATCTCTGCCTGCTGCATCAGATACCTATTTTGTGCTTCTGTTTTTAAAAAAAGCAAGAGGTCAAATTCTGTTTCAGAAGAATATGATCTGTATGCCAGGTTGTGTAACACAGACAGTACAGAAGACATGGAAAGCAGAGAGCAATCAGTGCCAGGGGCAGATGGTCCCATGGTCAGGGGTCATGTGGGGACCAAAAGCTGGGCAATCAGTCCAATACAGGGCCAAAGGCACAAGTGACTTGAGTATACTTGAGTGTGTATTACGAAGGTCAGAGATATTTACAGGTCAGGTCACTGTCTGGTAGCTCTGAGAAAGCTCTACAGCTGGAAGTGGTCTAGGAAGGCAGCCGCCTAGTGCAGTGGAAGCAGGAAAATCCCCTCTGCCCTAGGGCACGAATGCAGTCAAGGTCACCACGGAAGGTAGTGGGACACAGGTTGTGCTGGGGATTTGTAAATATAATTTCCCAGACAGATGTGCCAGTCTGCAATTCTATACATTCAGCTTTAAGAAAGCATAAAGGCAGGAGATTAAAAAGGGTGAAGTTTTAAATACGTGCAGACTCCTATTGGTTCATTTCTCAGTCAGGCAAACTTCATTTAACCACTGCTGGTAAATTCAGGAGTAGGGTTAGGTTAGTCATTACACTGGTTGTGCTTCAGTGGCCCCAGATGAGCATCCTTGTGTGACTAGCCTAGACGTCACTGATTGTGTGACTAGCCTAGAGTCGATGTCACTGCTGTGAGACTCAGAAATTTGCATTGAGCATGCCATGCAGATGCAGCTCAGATGGAGAAGTGGTGCACTCCTGGCTTCTCAAACATAATCCACCCCTTATACTGGCTCTCTTCTTCTTGTCTGTGAAAGTGCGTGCATGCACACATACACGTATTGTGTAATGGCAGAGTCAAGGTGGGTTTGGAGAGCATCTCTCCATTAGGGATGGGCGAATGCGGTTCTGATGTTCGGAGTTCGGACTGAACTCGGTCTGTTCGGACATCTGAACTGAACAACCAAACCGAACTCTTGAATGACCGAACAGTTCAGTCGTGTTCAGATGAGTTCGGGGGCAGGAAAAACGTCTTTTCAGGGCCAAAAATCAGGTTTCGGTTTTGTTTCGGTTTCAGTTTCGATAGCGCTATTTTTGACTGTTCGGCCAACCCGAACTCGGCTGAACCAAACCATCGAACCCAATCTCGGGTTTCGAACCGAAAGACCGAACATCTGAACATCCGAACGGCATTCTGTTCGCCCATCCCTACTCTCCACATTCTGGGAAGGGAGGAATGAAGGTGGCAGGTGAGAAGTGGGAGTGGCTGCTAGTGTTGGTGTCTGGACCAGCTGCAAGCTGAGACAGTAGGTAAGCAGGTCGACCTGGGGGGAAGGATAAAGTATCATCTAGTGAGAGGATTCCACATCCTTTAATCCAGCCCTGTTTAGCAGCATCATAGAAAACAAATAAATGAGTTTTAGAACAGACAAGAGATCTCTTTTTTACCCCGGGACATTTAATTTACTCTACAGTACAAATTTCTTGGTATTTTTATAATCTGGAATTAAGAAGTAAATTATGAGAAAAAAATATGAAGTGGGCTTCAGAACCAGCCTATTAGTGTGTGGATGTAGTTATTGCCAAACAAGATATTCAAACTAACTGAACCTGATTTGACTTTTTCAGGAAAGAACAGTAACAATTAGAAGACAAACTGTAGGAGGATTTGGATTAAGTATAAAGGTAGTGTACATTTTCTTCTATTGTTCCACAGATTACACAATTTGTTTTTCTCCTCTAATGAATGTGCTTTAATGAGGACAAACTGTATTTCAGGGAACATGAAACAATAGAACCAACAAACTCTAAAAGGTTCCTGTATTTATTTATTGTGTCACTAGGGTAATCAAAGGAAACATTGCCTGTTGGAAAGAGATGCAATGGAGAGAGCAATCCCTTAAGATTCAGGATGGGTGCTCTCTAATAAGATTTGATATGAAAATAAAAATGGTATGCAACTGGTACAGACTGTTCTTTTTGTTCAATAGCACTCTAATTTAAGTGCTTATTAATGAATGCTAAATTACAGTGGCAGTCACATAGAGCAGCTAAATGAGCGCATCATGAATTCTGCTACCAATAATATTGCATTTAATCACATTCATACATTAATAAGACTGAAAGTGTTATTGTATTTTATCATACTGTTTGTTTTGCTGTAGACGAGCCACCACCAGCAGCAGTTTATCATGCAGCTTAATTTTTTTCCATGTATCAGGAAGATTTAAAGAACATTCAAGGGCTATGTGGGTTTCTTGAAAGAAAGAGTTAAGCATTTTGAATAACTTACGTTAACCTTGAATTTCACCGTAGACAACAAGGCATTAAATTTATCTTTCCTCTAAACACAGCACTCCTCAACTTTAAGATAGCAGTGGGGAAAGTCAAGTATACTGCACAGGAATGCAAAACAGCCTTAACTTATGCATATGAAGTGAGAGTATAGACTTTTTTGTGTGAATGTCTGCTAGAAGTGACCTTTTAAGAAATGACTCTGTAAAGAGATTAATGTGCAATTCTTTTGTGTTGTCATTGATAAGGAAGTTGCTGGAGAGAAATATTAGTTCTTTAAATATGTCTGGTATTTCTGTTTATTATCTGTATTATCTTATTGACACCACTTAAATTATATATATATGTGTGTGTGTGTGTGTATATATATATATATATATATATATATATATATATATATATATATATATAATATTTTCTGTAGATAAGATTGATAACAGAGGTAGATGGAAAGATGAAAAGTTGATGTTGTGGCCTGAGCTAGACATTTCGGCTTCCGCCTTCATCAGTAGCACACTGGGTTTCAAATGTTGCCAGAGATAGCTGACAGTTAGAGGAATGCTGTGGTCTGAAAATTCCAAGGCTGCCTGGGTAACTTCTGCAAAAGTGGCAAAATGCAGAAGGTAAACTCTTCTTTAAATATTGTCTTCCAAATTAAGGCCATGAGGTGTTAAGGTGTTTATTCTATAGATCCAGAAGTTTTCTCTCTTATCCAGAATCACAGGGTTTGGTAGGCATTCAGTGGGGAATATTTCCAAATCTGCTAGCTCATGATCTTCTAAATTGAAATGTTTTGCAACAGGTTGATGAATTTTTTTGGTCAGGATAGCAGATTTGTGATTCCTAAAGCGGGCACGCAGATCCGTGGTGGTTTTACGCACATATTGTATGTGGCAACCTGAGTGCTTGCACTGAATGATATAAACAACATTACTAGTCTTGCAGGTGAGATTCTGTCTGATGAGGTAGGTCTTGGTGGTGGTTGTGCTCTTGAAGGTGGTTGTTTCCTTTAGATAAGAGCAGGTGATGCATCGATTGGATGAGCAGGGATGTGAGCCTGGATTGTCAACAGTAGGTGTGAGTTTGGCTCTGACCAGTAGCCTGCATAGATTGGATGGTTGTCGAAAAGAAATGAACGGGGATTTGCTAATTACTTTTTTTTCAGGTGTTCTGAATTTGCAATCAAGCGGTAGCGTTCTTTGATAACCAGCTTGTAATTAGGCGATGCAGGATGATAGTCTACAACAAAAGGAATGTGTTGTAGGTGATGTTTTTTCTCTCTGCTATCCAGAAGGAGAGGTAACCTTGTCAAAATCGATGCTTGTTGGATGTTGTAGTCAATTATGTGAGAAGGGTATCCACATTTCAGGAGGTGTTCTTTAAGTTCGTCACTCCTTCTGAGAAAAGTAGTATTGTTGTTGCAAATGCGTTTGATCCGGAGTGACAAACTGTATATGATATTGATTTTGATGTGTTTAGGATGTCAGGAGTTCCAGTTTAAATAGAGGTGTGCATCAGTGGGTTTGCTGTGTAAGTCAGTGACTAATCTTCTTTGTTCTATGGATATTAAAACATCAAGAAATGGGATTTTATCTTTTTCTGTGTTGTCGTTGCATGTAAATTTGATGGTAGGATGAAAGGAGTTAATATATTCTTTGAATTTTTTGAAGTTTTCTACACCCTTGGTCCAGATCACAAATATATAGTCGATGTAATGCCACCATACTAGTGGTTTGTATGTGGATCCTTTAAGGATTTCTTGTTCGAGATTACCCATAAATAAGTTGGCATATGATGGAGCCATGCTTGTCCCCATAGCTGTGCCTTGTATCTGGAGATAGTGCTTATAATTGAAGGTGAAGTTGTTACATGTAAGAATTAATTTATCCAGGGTGGTGGTAACCTCTGCTTTGGGTTCATTAGAATTCTTTAGAAACTTGCCTATAGCTGAGATACCATCTTCATGTGGTATGTTCATGTAGAGTGATGTAACATCAAAGGTTGCAAGTATCAGGTTGTCATCAAACTGGTGCTGTTCGTTTAAGGATTCAATCTTGACCAGGAAATCATTGGTATCCTTAATGTATGATGGAAGGTTGCGTACAAGATTTTTTAGCTGTAAGTCAATATGTAGAGAAAGTCTCTTAGTTACTGTATTATTGTCTGTCACAACTGGGCGTCCTGGATTATTCGCTTTATGGATTTTTGGTAACATATAAAATCTCCCAGGAGTTGGATTAGGGTTGATGAGAAGATCTGCAGTTTCCTTATTAATTTGGAAGACAATAGTTAAAGAAGAGTTTGCCTTCTGAATTTTGCCACTTTTGCAGGAGTTACCCAGGCAGCCTTGGAATTTTCAGACCACAGCATTCCTCTAACTGTCAGCTGTCTCTGGCAACATTTGAAACCCAGTAGAATGAATATATATACATGCCCAGCACAGCTGCAGAACACAACAGCGAGCACACTGTCCGCCTAATCTCTCCTTCAAGGCCATCCTGCTGCAAACAGCGTGGGGAGGGGGCCCGGGGTGCCGGGGGAGATAGCAGCTGGAATGCATCAGCCCTGGGCACGCGCAGACCCGCGAGCCCATGCAGGGGCGAGGCCTGCGGCTCCGCCTGCCAAGGTGCCCACCTGCAGGCCCGCATGCCCCGGGCCCGCTGGGGGAGGCGTGCCCGGCCAGGTGCCCGCCCCCTGGGCAGCCCCACCTGCACAGCCCCGCTATAACCGCTCCCTGCCCCCACCGGGGACCCAACACCATGGAGCGCGATAGGGCAGGTACTAACTGGATGTTCCTCGTGCTCGCTGCCGAGTGGCACCGTGATCACATGGAGCAGCTGCGCCTCCTGACCGAAGAGGTGCACCTGGCCACCCGCTTGTGCTATGCCTTGGCCCTGATGGCCCCCATGC